>PITA01012910.1:0-59692 GCA_004023965.1 Spilogale gracilis
ATTTTTTTTTAAGATTTTTTTATTTATTTGACAGAGAGAAACATAGCCAGAGAGGGAACACAAGCAGGGGGAGTGAGAGAGGGAGAAGCAGGCTTCCCGCCAAGCAGGGAGCCCGATGTGGGACTAGATCCTGGGTCTCCGGGATCATGACCTGAGCCGAAGGCAGTCGCTCAACCAACTGAGCCACCCAGGCGCCCCTGATTATAAACTTTTAATCATACCAGTCACTAATGACTAAAATTGACAAAACCAAAAATGTCATGGCTTTGTGTTGCAAAAATCATAAATCTGCAGTGCTGGGTTTGAAAAGCACAAATATGCAACAATTAAACAACATTGTATAGGCCAAGATCTGCTTGGTGGTTCTCTCCAACTCTGGCCTTAAGATACTTTCTTTTCCTTCTTAAGTGGTGATTTCAAATTTAAAGCTGTTTAGGTGTCCTAATGGCAGCATTTGTATCGTCCATTGCATTTAGTTCTTTGAATAGCACGATTTATATCAAATTATATTATTCATTTATATTTGTATTTATTCTTGATAAGTACATGAATAGATAACAATTTTCATAGTAGTTAAAATCCTATTTTAAAGTAAGAAGACATATGGATTCCATACACACAACATGTGTAATTATGAAGAGAAAGAAAACAGATAATAAGAAACACAACCAACTCTCTCTCTCTCTCTGTCTCTCTCTTTCTCATACACACACACACGCATACACACACACTCACACTTGGAAGTAGTACATTCATAGTAATTAACATTTTCAGGATTCTTAATACAGGAATATGGGAGAGGGACAAAGAAAACTGGATTTCTTTCTGGAAGATCAAGATTAGATATGACCTTGAATTTACAAATTTTCACATACAAAAAAGTAAAAATAACATGTACTTAAGTGTATAAACAAGTCTGAAACAAGTGGAGTTACTATTTTAGCATGAATGGCCAATGTAAAATTTTAAAAAGAATATAAATTCATATACTTTTATTTAAATTAATGTTAATATAAATAAATTATATAATTAGTTCTAATAATACTGTATTTAACAGAAACTGCATTTCACTACCTAATATCCATACTTGATGACTTTTGAGATGAATGACACCACGGAGGCTGCAGGTTAGAAATAAAATCATTGCTAATTATTTCAAGTGTGACTGTCATTTGCTTAGTATAATTAATGACTCTGCAATCAAAACATTAAGCTTTAACAGAAAAATATCTATCATATTTTGATTTTTATATGTACACATGGTATTGAACAAAATATTATTGCAAACTTATATTTAACTTAGTTTTCCAGTGACCTCTACTAGAATGATCCCAAACTCAAAATAGTATCGTGTCTACAAAATAACATTTGCCAAAACATAGAGGTGTATAGAATTGCTATATTTTTCCTCACCTCAACTTTTGTTCTTTCCCCATATTAATAATTCAACAAATTCTTTATCAGCTGACAGCTACTTTTCCCTAATATATTTCCATACAATTATCTAGGTGTGTTTTCCTTTTTATGCCCACATATAAAGAAATGTATGTAAAAATAATTATACTATATTTCTATCTTCTGCTTTATTGAATAAAGTATCTATATTTTATAATCTCATATACACAAAAATTCTGAAATTTATGAGATGCATGTTCTTTAATTTTGTTTTCTTTCCTATTGTACTTTTCCATAGATTTGCACTGGTTCTTAAAAATAAGGATTTGTGGGGACTGAATTGGTGTCAGACTTGATTTCAACTCAGCTAGTGTAGAATCTTCTTCTCTCCCTTCTTATCCTTCTCCCCCAGATCGTGCATGCTCTCTATGTCTAAAGTAAATAAATTTAGTCTTTTTTTCAAGATTGTATTTATTTATTTGACAGAAAGAGAGATCACAAATAGGCAGAAAGGCAGGCAGAGACCAAGGGGGAAGCAGGCTCCCTGCTGAGCAGAGAGCCCAATGTGGCACTCGATCCCAGGACTCTGAGATCATGACCCGAGCTGAAGGCAGAGGCTTACTTGTCTGAGCCACCCAGGCACACAAACAAATAAATCTTAAACAAATAAACAAACAAAAAAACCTAAAGCTTTAAACAGAGTTATATAAAGTAATTATATTGTATGTCGCTTTTCTTTTTCTACTCTAATCCTCAAAAAATAGGTATTTGACAAATTCTTTCCTAGAATTTAGGATAATTAGTAAATTAATGTTAGGATGGTTAGGTGTTTTATGTGTGAACTGATGTGAGTAGAGAGATCTGGGATAGAGACAAGTCTAATCCTCTACACATATGGTCTTACAAAGGTCACTTTGGTCCTTGAATCTCAAATTTCTTCAGGCTATACTGAGACACATTAAAATAAGTGAGACAAAAGAGAGGTGGCTACTAGGAGCTTGATAAGGGTCTTGTCATCTGCACCCATGTTGAGCTTTTCTAAACGACTGTGACTGACTCTAGAGGTAAACGTAAGTATAACCCTGTTTAAAATCCTAGGAGCATTTATTTTTGCCAGAACTGTGCTAATTGTTTATATTTGTTATTTATTCAAATTCTCATCACAGATCTGTGATTTAAAAGGCATTGTCATTTCTAGAGGAGGAAGTAAGTGCTTATTAATATCAAGTTCAAATGATGTACATAGCAGAGTTGGATTTTGAGCATGAATGTCAAATGTAAAGTGACCTGAACATGTATAATGAAAATACCCTAGCTTTATTATTTCATTAGAAATGACTGAGACTACTAACGATACCCTTTTCTTTCCATCCCCCTAACCTGGAGGGGGAGCCTGATATCAAGGAAAAAACATGTATATTTACTGTTGGACAGATAAGGGTAACAAATGGATACTAGCTCTAGGTCTTAGAAATGTTAGCTAAACTCACAAAGCTAGGGGCCTTGCTTTTGTAAAGTGGGATTTAAAAAGGCCAACTCTATGTGAAGCTGAAAATAATTGACACAATGGTCATAACATATGATGCATTACAAATGCAACAGATACTACTTTTATGAAAATGTCTCATGATATCTACATGCCAAAGCAGGCTGGAACACATTCCAACACTACCGGAATCCCTGACAGATTTTCCAGCTCCTGGTGGAAGAATCCAGGGAGGAAAGAGAGAGTGTATCCATAGAAAAAAACTGGAGAAAAACAATGTATCTGCTAGAAAGGGAAATTCATGTGCTATGATTGTGCGATTAAACGATCTAACATCTATCAAAAAAATCATAAAAAGGCTAGTATGATTGGATTACTTGAGGGAATAAATAAAATAGTGTCTGGACGTGCCTCTTGTCTTATTGGACGGAGACCAAGTCAGCCTGTAACCAGGAGAGGACAACAGACTGTCTTTTCTTTTTTCCTTCAGCAGTTGAGTAACAACTGACTGATCTTCAAACTTAACAATTAATTCTAAAAACTTTCATATTCATTTTTAAGTCTAACTCTAACAAGGTAGTTCAATGATTTAACTCATGACTCAGAAAATCATGTGTACATATTTCATGACAGGAAACTTATTATGTATTTATAGATGGATAAAGGGTGTTTTCTTTTTTTGTGTTTCTTTACAAGAGAAACCAGTGGAGGGATTTCTGCTCATTCTGGCTTTCCAAGTTGAACAAATATACTCTCTGAGGCCAGATGTGTCAAACTGAATACTTGGAATAGCTAACATATAAGAATTACTAATCAGCTGCAAATGTATTGATAGGCTGTATAACACCAAAACATCCTTTTCCATAACAGTTGGAATGAGACTGTAATGGGAAAGCCTGGGTGGCTCAGGTGGCTCAGTCAGTTAAGCTTCTGCCTTCAGCTCAGGTCATGACCCGACCTGGGTGTCCTGGGATTAATCCCACATCAGAGTCCCTGCTCAGTGGGTAGTCTGCTTCTTCCTCTCCCTTTGCCTCCTCTACTTGCTTGTTCTCTCTGTCAAATAAATAAATAAGTCTTAAAAAAAAAAAAAAAAGAAAGAATGCGACTGTAGTGATGTCAGAATTGATAATTTCTAGACCTTTGGGCTGCAGTGACCTTGACCCATTGGTGTGGCCATTAATACTTCAATAGCCTTTGCATTTTTGGGTGGCCAACATTGTCAAGCATTATTTTATATCTTTTGTTTTTAAGAGGGCTTTCTCTTTGTTTTCAAGGATGATCATAGTGTAAAGCAACAACCCCAGAGAAAAGTGAGGTTAGTGATTTTCTCTTGATTGCTCAATTTTTCTAACTTCCTTTTAAAAAGGATTGCCTGTAGGAGGAATGTCCTTAAATGCTAATTCCAAATGTCTTATTTAAGCTAGATTTTTTTAAAGATGTTATTTATTTATTTGAAAGAGAAAGAGAGAGCACAAGTAGGGGGAGGAGCAGGCAGAGGGAGAGGGAGAGCAGGCCCCTTGCTGAGTGGGGAGACTGGTGAGGACCTTGATCAAGGAACCTGGGATCATGATTTGAGCTAAAGGTGGATGCTTACCTGACTGAGCCACCCAGGTGCCACTAAACTAGATTATTGATATGTTTCTAGTCTTAAAATCTAAGTTTGAGAACTGTTGGAAATGAGCCCAAGCACAGTCCATCCAGGGTGTTGAACATGAATAAATAAAGTTATATTATTATTTTTTTGCTAAATGTATTCATGGTTATTACCAGATAATTGATGATAGGATCTATTTATAAAATAGTCCAATAAAATATTACATGTTATTCTTAATGATTTTCCTAAGAGTCACATTGATATGCTTACGCAGAAATTTATAAAATCTTCTACTTGTAAAAATGAGAATAAAGATTGCTCTCAATATATCTCACAAAGATGATACAAGAATTAATAATTTAATGATTATGTGTCAAATAACTCTGAGGAAGAGATAATAGAAGATTTTCTTCTCCTTAGATCCTTAACTTAAAAATCAAGACCTGTCATTTGAGTTTTTACTAATAAAGGTATTCAGTTAAGGCATCTCTACCTTCCTTTTCTTCATTGCCTCTGAACACACAAATCCCAACTGCAATCAGGAAAGGTTCTCTGGCATTTTGTCAACCTTTTTTCTATCCTAGCAAATTAGAATAAATGATTAAGAGTTTATAAAATTAAAGAAAAATATACAGGTTATTCTAGGTCCTAAGTTCAACATTTTTATGAGCATAAATAATATTTAAAATAATATTATATTATAGTTTAATTTATGTTCATGGGTCTGGTTTTGTCTGCAGAGGATACATTAAAATTATTTGAAGTGTTCAATAAGTATAATTTCTTTGTAAGAATATAATTATTATGAGTGGCTGACTGGCTGCTTGGACAAGGTAGAGGAAAAGTAACACAGCTTGTGACTTCATGTGTGAAATCCTAAAACTTAAAACATACAAGGTATAGACAGCAGTGAGTTCTGCCAGAGAAGATCCTTTCAAGGGTAAATGGCACGGTGAGATGATACACCTGAATGAGCATTTCTCCAGAGTAATGGTAGATAACACATCATGTTGATTTATGGCAACACAATTCATGCAAAGAAAATAAAGTTTTTATGTCAAAGAACAACTTGAAGTCATATTCCCTGATAACTGTCATGCTACATGTTTTACTGACCATGTATGTTCAACTTCTGACAGTGAGGGTCTAATGTGCATAATATGGGTATGTTCTTGTCAGAGCACATGAGACTTGATTCATTTCTGAGTGCTCCATTACCAACTCTGACAGCCTTACAGCTCTGTTGTGAAATGAAGTATAACATCAGGTTACTAAGCAACTCTGCAGCTTTTTAAAAGTATGTCTTGGAACTCACTTGTTTCTCCTAATTGATTCCATCCACATCATTTTGAACATAAATGGGACATCATGTTTAGAAATATGCTGGATTGGTACTTTCAGCTAACATGTCTTGCTACCTCTGCATATCCAAATCAAGGACTGGCATATAAATGCCACATTCAAAGCAAATTTCTATCTTTCTCTTGGGTTGCAATGAAAAAAAATATATATATTCTTCTGGCAGTTCAAGCTGGTGTCTGAAGTTATCTGCACATTGTGAGGAAATAACATAAAAGTGGAGGAGTGATTTTCATTTTTTTTAAAACTTTACACAGAACAAAGTTTTAATCACCCGATGTGAATTATCCCTCAGTACACATCATGGAATACTGCACCAGAATTAACGGTAAACCTATCTCACGGCATGGCAGCCATGTTGACATTTCTGCCGTCACTAAACTTTTGAGCAAGATCATATCTCATCCAGTCTTGAAATATTAGTGATAAACGCATCCATCGTGTTTTATGTGGAGCAAAGTGGACTTTTATCATCTTTGACTCCTCTTTCTATTATATCAGCAGTGCAGAGTAAACAATGAAACATTACAAATATTTTATATTCAGTGTATTTTCTCAAGGACCCATTCACTCTCCACTCCACATTTAAGAATGGTGTATAATTTAGTGTACATGGAATATTTTGCATATGTGGACTATTTGGTAATTTGATGAGGGTCAGATATATAGGAGAAAGGACAGATTGGAAAAAAGTATATTGATATTTTTATTCAGTGTATGCATTGGAATTGTTGAATTATTTGCTTTTTACTTAGAATTTGACCATTACAGAATCCTTGGCAAAAGATGTTCACAATTAGTCACTTTAAAACAACTGCTGGTATTAAAAAGCATGTTTAATTAAGCAATTAACTGGAAGAATCTCAGGGACACGTGAGTGGATCAGGTCAGGATCCTGGGGTCCTGGGATGGAGTGCCACATCAGGTTCCCAGCTCGGTGGGGCATCTGCTACTCCCTCCCCCCCCTGTTCTCCCCCTAGGCTTGTGCTCTCTCTCTATCTCACTCACTGTCTTTCTCTCTCAAATAAATGCATAAATCTTTTAAAAATTTGGAAGAATCACAGTAAGAGAAAATATACACAATGATGTACTAATGCCACTTTTAAACTAAAAATAATTATAAAAATAAATTTTGTTTACTGAAACACAACGTTGTGGTGGTTATTAATATTACATGGCTTACATAGTTAGAAGTGAATATGGAAACCTAACCATAGGGTTGCAGTAAGGATTAACATAATTGCATTTACCACAGTACTCCTGCAATAACCAAAGTACAATAAATGTCATTTCAATTATAGACAATGTATTATAATCTGTTTAATTTTTCTATATTATTAACACACTGTACTATAACAGATTATACCTGATATGGAACTTATATCTAACATTTTTGTATATCCATTCTGGAAATAAAGTGCACATTATTTTTTCATGATTAGAAAATTCACACAACCACTGCATATACATATAAAGTACATCAGGAAGAATCTGTTATAGTATAGAATGCTAATAAAATAGATAAATTAGAGAAATTATAATCTTTGTTGAAATAATTGAAATATATGTATGTGTGTGTGTGTGTGTATATATATATATATATATATTTCTCTTTCTGCATTTCTATTTCTAGAGATATTTCTAATATTCTATTAGAAAGTAGCCCAATCATTGTCAGACCTATTCTGTTCCATTGCTAGTTAGAAGAAATGAAGAACTTACATCAGCCTGGATAGCTGATATTTTTAAAGGAAACTGATGAAATTGAAGTTAAAAAAAAAACCTACCAAAACCTACCAAAAAACACAAAATGACTACTTCTATCACTTCCATCAACAGATGACATACATTAGTGGATTTTACAAAGTTTGCTTTCAGGAAAAAAAAAAAAAAAGGAAACAAAAATCACTAGTCAAAACTGCTTTTTACCCTCTGAACTAAGACTCCACCTCTCCAATATGATTTCTCCCCAAACACTTGGCAGCCTATAGTTTTTAGAAGCTTCAAGCAAGATAAATCAATAAGAAGAGTTCCATACAACTGCATCAAATTGCAGCCATAGACTGAAGCAGCCTGAGGTGAATTTTAATTCAACATTGGTACATTGAATAAATTCTCTATTCATAGTAAAAGCAGAAAATCCTTGTATTTCTCAAATATTTTTTCAGTGCTAAAAAATTATCTTCCTTCAATCTGTGTTCCCCAAAGAGCACAATTCAAAATTATGTGCATAATGGGATATTACAAAAACATAAGCCTGAAGACAAACACAGGGGGTATTAGTTAAGCACAATATAAGCTTGTTTTTTAAGAAAACAGAGTCAGTTGTCAACATGTATATGTAGTCAACAATTGCATCTCAATGGAATTATTTATTCATTGTTTTATTTTGACCTCTCATTTATTTGACAATAAAGTTGTTCTTTTCTATTGTCTTATAAAAACAATTGTTGTTTATTGCAAAAAAGTTTAGAAAATGCAAATAGCTATGTATAGAGGTATGAAACTCGACCATTCTCTTATACCACACACAAAGGTAAACTCAAAATGGATGAAAGACCTCAACATGAGGCACAAATCTATCAAAATCCTAGAGGAGAACATAGGCAGAAACCTCTTTGACATCAGGCACAGCAGCTTCTTTCAAGACATGTCTCCAAAGGCAAAGGAAACAAAAGCAAAAATGAACTTCTAGGACTTCATCAAAATAAAAAGCTTCTGCACAGCAAAGGAAACAGTCAACAAAACAAAGAAGCAACCCTCAGAATGGGAGAAGATATTTGCAAATGACACTACAGACAAAGGGCTGATATCCAACATCTATAAAGAACTCAAACTCAACAACCAAAAAAATGATGGTCACATCAAAAAATGGGCAGGAGACATGAACAGACAATTCTCCATTGAATACATACAGATGACTAACAGGCACATGAAAAAATGTTTGTCATCATTAGCCATCATGTAAATTCAAATCAAAATCATATTGAGATACCACCTTATGCCAGTCAGAATGGCCAAAATTAACAGGACAGAAAACAACAAGTGTTGGAGAGGCTGTGGAGAAAGGGGAACCCTCTTAAACTGTTGGTGGGAATGCAAGTTGATGTAGCTGCTTTGGAAAACAGTGCGGAGATTCCTTTAAAAAATTAAAAATAAAGCTACCATATGACCTGCAATTGCACTACTGGGCATTTACCCCAAGGATGCAGATGTAGTGAAAAGAAGGCCCGTATGTACCCCAGTGTTCATTGCAGCAATGCCCACAATCGCCAAATTGTGAAAAGAGCCAGGGTGCCCTTCAACAGACAAATGGATAAAGAAGATATGGTCCATATATACAATGGAATATTATACCTCCATCAGAAAGGATGAATACCCAACTTTTGTAGCAACATAGACCGGATTGGAGGAGATTATGTTGAGAGAAATTATGTTGAGAGAAATTAGCCAAGCTGAGAAAGTCAAATATCATATGGTTTCACTTACTTGTGGAGCATAATGAGTGATATGAAGGACCACAGAAGGAAAGGAAATGTGAACTGGGGTAAATCAGGGAAGGTTATGAAACATGAGAGATTTTGGACTCAGAAACAAACTGACGAATGGGTGAGCCTGGTGGTGGGTATTGAGGGCATGTATTGCATGGAGCACTGGATGTGGGCCATAAACAATGAATCTTGGAACACTGTGAAAATAAAATAATTTAATAAAAAAATAAATAAAGTCCCAACCTCATCTACTCCATCTAGAAAATAAATGCAAATAGTGAAAGAAGAAAATGAATTAATAAAAATCAAATAGCTCTCAGTTCACCAATGTTGACATTTTACTACAGATAATTCTCACTTATCTCATTAAATCAGTCTCTTTTCTTCAGATATTCAGTATTGTCAAATTTTTGATCCAGCAAATAAAATACTTTGTTGAAATATCTTTCTTATATCCATAGATTTTAAAAGAATTATAATTTTTAGGATATCTTTATTTTTCTACACTAAGAGAAATAAAACCTCATCCAAATTAAAGACATCCCTGTGATAAAGAGAAATAAAAATATTTCTGAAATGAATCTAGTCTCAAATTCAGCAAGGACATGAAAAAGCAGTTCATGTCTCCCTGTATGAATAGCTAACTGAAAAAGTGACTGTTTCTAACTGCTTTACAAACAGAAAATGTTTTACAACATTGGAAGGGAGAAATAGTAGAAATTTAGGAAGAATAAAATAATAAAGTCATTATTTAATTTGCAAAATTCATAACTTAATACAATTTTTTTAAAAATATTTTATTTAGGGGCGCCTGGGTGGCTCAGTTGGTTGGGCGACTGCCTTCGGCTCAGGTCATGATCCTGGAGACCCGGGATCGAGCCCCACATCGGGCTTCCTGCTCAGCGGAAGCCTGCTTCTCCCTCTCTAACTCCCCTTGCTTGTGTTCCCTCTCTGGCTGTGTTTCTCTCTGTCAAATAAATAAAATAAAATCTTAAAAAAAAAAAAAAAGATTTTATTTATTTGACAGAGAGAAACACAGCCAGAGAGGGAACACAAACAGAGGGGGAGAGAGAGAGGGAGAAGCAGGCTTCCTGTGGAGCAGGGAGCCCAATGCAGGACTCCATCCCTGGTCTCTGGGATCATGACCTGAGCCGAAGGCAGTCGCTTAACCAACTGAGCCACCCCGGTGCCCCTCACTGCAATTTTTTTAAGAATTTAAATATTTTATTATTTATTTGAGAGACAGAGAAAGTGAGGGAGAGCAAGAGGGCGGAGAGGACCGGAGGGAGCAGCAGACCCCCCATGGAGCTGGGGACCCAATGTGGGACTTGATTCCTGAATTCCCAGATCATCACGTGAGCTGAAGGCAGTCACTTAACCAACTGAGCCACCCGGGCGCCTCAATGCAAGTGTTTTTACTGAGCACTTATTACTAAAGATGAATGAGATAAGGAAAGTAGCAGAGAAAGTAGGACCTGACTATTTATTTTAATCACAACGTCGTATTTAGAAAACCAAAGGAGGTACAAATGAAGCTGAAAGGGTGATAATATGATACAAATATAATATTTCAGTAAGTCAAGGGAGAAAGTTATGAGTAATAGAGTAGGCAGAGATAATCCAGAATCGAAAGGCAAAATTTGAAATCAAATCTGAAAGAACTTTATTTTAGGTGACACTTACACGCTTCTGATAGTGTTAACTTATTACCTGTCATTTTATTTTGGTCTTGTCATTGCAAAATATTCTCCTTTACTGGGAATGCACAAAGTATAAGTAGTGTAAAAAAGTTTAAAAAAGTGTAAAATAGATTTAGGTAGATGTTTAGAATTTCTGTAAGTCTTGCACCATCCCACCTTTTTAATAATTATTTGGGAAAATGCTCATACATGGTGATCGGACTATTTTATAATGCATTTTCTTAAAAATAAAAATGTGTGAAGGCAAGAAAATGCATACATCATCATTTAGTAAGTTTATTAATATAGATAGCAAAACAGAATCTGGAAACTGTAGTAATAGACAGCTAAATGAGGAAGCATGTAAGTTTGCTTTCCTAAGTTCACAGATGAGAAAGAGAATCTCTAAACAGAAGACAGAAACTGAAAGCATCAGAACATAATTGCAGAAGTAATTGTGAAAGTTCTCAATTAGTAATAATATATCATTATCAACTGATGTATGACTATGTTCACTGGCTTATGGTATTCTTCAATATTACTTAATTTAAGTCTTAGAACCACTTGCCACAATACATCTAAACATGGCACTTACATAATGCAATTAGTCATCAACTGTGAGGTAAAAAATGGTTGATGCTTTTAGGGTATTATAAATACTGAAGTTAATAAATATGCAATATACCAAGATGTGTCCCATTGATGGTAAACTATCTTCAAAATGGTTCTTTTATCAGTAAGTTATAATTGCATGTAAGGACCAATAACATTCTTCAGGGATAGAAATGAAGAAACCATGAAAAGACCTAAAGTCTTTGACATTTTTTATGGAATAACCTCCAGAGAGTTGTACGAGTCTGATGTGTAAGAAGCTGTGGCTGATAAGAATCAGATAGAACCATAAAACAGTATAACATCTGTGATTAAGTCTGTATTACTTAATCCATTTATATCCATTCCACAGTGTTTAGGTAATGTGTGGCTGAGCTTGATGCCATATGGAAAGCAGTGAATGAAATAATAGCTTCTTTTATCCCCACAATAACATCAGAAGATAAATGGCATTTTGAAATAAGTTAATTTGGATGTTACAGAAAATACAGTGAAGGATACCATTGTCGGATATATGATTTTTTCAAACGTATTCAGAGAAAATATATCCAACATTGGCTCAGCAGCTGAACAGTGTCATAAATAATCCATGTTCTTCCATCTTTGTGTTCTATCACTCTTGGAAAGTTGGCCTTTCTCCTTCTGGTGAAGATGGCTGCTACACTTTGGTTACTTATAAGGGGCAGAAAGTGAAGGACTTTCCCTTTTTCAAACAAGGGTGTGCGTGTATGTGTGTATAAACAAAGTTCCATTCAGAACACCTTCTTGGGACAACTGGATGCCTCAGTTGGTTAAACATCCAACTTTTGGTTTTGGCTCAATTATGAGCTCACAGTAGTGAGATTAGACCCTACATCAGGCTTTATGTTCAGTGTGGGGTATGCTTCAGATTCTTTGTCCCTCTACTCCTGCTCACTCTTTCTCTTTCTCTCAAATAAACAAAGAAAATATTTTTTAAAATTCTTTAAAAGAGAGCACTTTTTTACATTAAGTTAGTAACCTTATAGTACATCATTAGTTTTTGATGTCGTGTTCCAAGATTCATTATTTGTGTATAACACCCATTACTCCACACAATATGTATCCTCCTTAATACCCACCACTTGACCTCACCCATGTCCATTACCCCCCCCAAAACCCTCAGAGTCCACAGTCTCTCATGGTTTCATCTGTCCCCTCCAATTTTCTCCCCTTTCACTTTACCCTTCTTTCTCCTAATGTCCTTCATGTTATTCCTTATGTTCCACAAGTGAGTGAAACCATATGATAATTGACTTTCTCTGCTTGAATTATTTAACTCAGCATAATCTCCTCCAGCCCCATCCATGTTGATGCAAAGGTTGGCTATTCATCCTTTCTGATGGCTGAGTAATATTCCATTCTATATATGGACCACATCTTCTTTATCCTTCTTGTGTATCGTACTGATCAGAACTTAGTCATGTGGACAAGGAAAAGAAATTCCAAGACTAGTAAAGATATATCATGCAATATACCTTGTGGCTGGTGTAGGGACCATGCATTCACCCCCATAGAGGGCTCTCCCCCTATTACCTAGGCCAACTTATGAAATTGGCATTTATTTTTAACTCAGTACGAAGAATTAAATTGTTCCTCCCTGTACAGTTACATGATCCAATTTTCCTTTTTAAAAATCATTCTAGGTACCCTGTGGAAAATGAATTGTCAAGGTCTACAAGAAAAAGGGCAGAAGTTAGATAATCTGAGTAATTTACAAAGATATAGGAATGCCCACACTCTGCAGGTTGCAGTCACAATGGAACAGGATATGAAAGAGACTATTTGTGATAATGTTTATTTGTCACAATCATGGTTACATTTCATCCTAGGCTAATCAAACTGGAGAATATCTGTTGCACATTCAAAGACTCCCTCTGGCATGCCTTGCTCCCAGCTTGTGAATACCAGTGTAACTTCACGGGGATTTTTGAAATCTTCTTGTAGTCTCAAGTCCTATGATGAAAACTGTTAAAAGCAATTTTCAGAGCCACTCTCTGAAGTCCTTTGAACAGTGTGTGTTCTGAAGGGTACACTTCCCTTTGAAACATTTACATCCTATGTCCCTGTAGTTGAAGCACTGTGTAAACCATGCCAGGAGAAGAAGCTTTATGGATTAAAAAATTCTTCAATAATCTGTTGTTTTCTCCATTCTCCTGGTACCATTGATAAAACAGCATTCTAATTAGAAAAAATATCTTTACTATCACATCAAAGGGCTTCTATTTGAACTAAACCCCCATCACTGTAATATTTGCTTTGTTCAAGTGACAATATTTGAAGGGTTTTCTACAAGAAAATATTAGGATGCAAGTTTGAAAACTCCCCAAAGTGGCATATCCAATGATAAACTTTGGAAAATTCTGAGATTTTCCTTATCATTTCTTCTTCCAGCTTCCTATTTGCCAAAGTCTACCCTCTCCAGTTCTCTATCCACACTCCTTCAAGTTCAACACTGAATCTGGAGCCAGCAAAAGATATAACCAAATATTTTATGAGTTGATACCAGGTTACTCTTGCCACTGTTATAGAAAACTGATTATATTGCTAAATTATGCAAATACAGTTTTTCTCTCTCTCTCATTTTTTTTGTTTGTTTTCTTGTTTGTTTGGTTGGTTGTGCTTTTTGTTTTGGTTTTTGGTTTTTTTTTGGTCTGTATGGCTCAGTCATTTAAGCATCTGCCTTTGGTTGGGGTCATGATCTCAGGGTCCTACAATTGAGACCCAGGTTGGACGCCCTGCTTAGTCAGGAGTCTTTTTCTCCTTCTCCCTCTGCCCCTCCCCTAGTCTTCCATGCTCTTTCTCCTGGGTGCTCTTTCTCTCTCCCTCTCAAGTAAATAAACAAAATCTTTTAAAAAAGTAAAAATAAATAAAACAATATTTCTCTATATCTTAGGATTTGCCTCATTTGGCCTATGATATTATTGCCAAACTATAGTCAGGTGACAGAAGCCATAATATCTATTAGTGGATTTACCTGATTCATGTTACCTAGCTATTTGCTTAAATATTTAAAGACTATGTTTTAATTTATCATTGCCACTTTATACTTTTCTCTGAAATATGTGTTGTTTTTGTTTATCAGTGGACTTCATAATATTAATACATTTTATACACACTGGGTCCTCTCTTTTTGACATAGACTCCTCGCTCATATTGTGGATGTGAATTTAAATGCTTTTCCATCCTTTGATTTCCTTTTAAGTCTCAAATATTCAGGTCGTGTCTCAAGAGGCCACAGTAAATATATTTCCGTAATGCCAAATCAGAACCCACTCTGACAGTTGAGGTGAATGATTGTCAAACTGCCCTAGAAAAACTAACACAAATCAAATGTCAATGGGTCAATTCTTTTTCCTACTCAGGACCCAAGGTGGACAAAGCAGTTCTACAAGTATAAGCTTTCTTCCTCTCCAGGAAAATAATTCTAGTTATGATATTTAAAGAATAAAATTAAACAACAGAACCCCCCCCCGCAAAGCTTGCTCTTCTCCTGACAATACAATATTTAAAAAATTCCACAAATAAGCATATCTAAGTATTAGATAAGATATTGGCATTGATGATGTTATTATGGAAAAGGTGTTTTTTGTTTTTTGTTTTTGGAAAAGTTTTAGACCATATAATTGACTAGTGATATGCTACAATTCTATTTAAGATCTTTTATGGTGTAGGATTAAGAATGAAATCATTCCATACTTTCTTCTAGGAAATACAGTTAACCAATATCCTTTTTTGTGTATAATAACAAAATACAGTCAATTTATCAAATATTCTATTCTACTGTTCAACAACAGCAAGTGAAAGAGGATTTTTCATTGTCTGTTAATAACCACATTGCCAGTTTTTTATTTGTTTATTTTTCAATGGGGATAAGTGTTTTTGTTTGTTTTAAACAGAAGCTAAAGTTTTTAGGCCACCAGGAAAGCTAGTATTGCTATGACCTCAGAGTAACTCATGGTGGCTAATGTATAGAAGGATAAGAGAAACAAAATGATAAAATCCAATGCCTCAGTTGTCTGGTGTGTGTTTAGATACACAGGATAAATCAAGATAAACAATAGTAATTCCAGACACAGCTGATCTCCTGGGTTTCTCTTTATGATTTTCCTCAAGTCAGGCTTCATGATTCTTATAAACTGAGAAATAATTAGAAATCTCAGAATAAAACACTTAACAATAAAATAACTCTTTTAAATAATAAATGCTATTCCCCTCACTAAAGTTTTTTAATAACCTAGGAGGAAAAATAAAATTTAAAAAAATGGATTAGGAAGAACTTTATGAATTCTAAAATATCTTCAGGAATCCTAATACCAGCTCAAAAAATACTTGTTATAGACACAACTGTGCCTTCCTTGCCAAATTCACATATTGAAGTCAAACCCTCAATATCTTAGAATAAGTCTTTGTCTATGGCCATACCACCCTGAACACGCTTGATCTTGTTTGATCTCTGAAGTTAAGCAGGGTTGGGTCTGGTTAGCACTTGGATGGGAAGATAGGTCTTTATGCATAGATTTGGGTATAAAGTCTTTAAAAAGTTAATTAAGGTCAAATGAGATCATAAAGGTGAGGACCTCAATCCAATAGGAAATGTCTATATAAGAATACTTAAAGTACCTGATTCATAACTGCCAAAAAATTAGAAGCAAATAGAACATCCTTCAAAAAGGGGATACTTAAACAGGCGGTGTTACTTTTATATAATGGAGTATTACTCCACTACTAAAAAGAATGAGTTATAATGTCATACAAAGGCATGAATGAATCTTTAATGCATTCGGAGGATGTTATTCTAAAAAGTTACAAAGTATATGATTCTACGTATAGGACATTCTGGCAAGGAAAATAACTAGAGACAGTAAAAAAAATCTTCAGATTTTAAAGCATGCAGAGTGAAACGACATAAGCAAACTGAATGGGGGGAAAGGGAGAGAAAAATCATCTCTGAATGGAATGTTGAAGACTGTGACAAAAATAGCTAACACTAAGACAAACGAATAAAAGCATCTCACTGAAAGAAGTGTAGGAAAAAGTACTGATCTAAGAAAATTTGGAAATGAGAGAAGTATTTAAAACTAAGAGCTAAGGGAATTATGCCTAACATCTGTAATTGTTGGTAGTTGTTTCCCATATGGATACATGCTAACAATTCTGAAACCATATTAGGATATTATGAGAACTGAACAATTAGATAAGTGGACGGGAAGGGCCAGGAGCCAGGCTTTTTGCATTGAAACTAGAAGAGATAAGTCAAGGGAGAAGACAACAATGAACCAAGTGATAATAGAGTTGGCAATATTAGTATAAACTTATGTAGCTAAATATACACACTTAAGATGCGTATAATATATATATATATTACAAGTACAAATATTTATAGACATATGTGTATAAACAGGTTATTATATACACATGTATTTCTTTGCTTTATCAGCCCAGTGAGACTAGTAACAATGACATGCCAGGAGCAATGAACTTCTCCGGTGCCCAGATCTTGCTTTTGATTCTACTCACCAATGAAAGAAAATTGGAATACTTAGTGGAATGGCTAAACCTTGTTTTGAGACAAAGAATGTATATGATAAGCCTGGAACCTCTTGTATTCATAAAAAATTTAAATTCCTAAAAAAAAAAAATCCCATAGTGATATATATATATACCAAAGGGACACAGAAGTCAACTGAAATAATGCTTAATGGGACCAAAGCTGGAACAGTTTGGACAGATAAATAAAGCAAATGATGTTGGATTATAACTCAAAACATAAATGTCCATATATCCATAGTAATATAAATAAATAATTAAATAGACAAACAAACGAATATGACAGAAAAGATAAATCTCCTGAGTGGAAGAATTTAAAATACTATATACAGATACAATGCCATTAAAAAGGGGGATAATAAGTCCCTACACTCCAAATGTGAACAGTGCACAGGGACTTCCAAAGAGTATAGGTTGAAAAGGTGAGAAATAGTAACTACAGTACAGAAATTTGACAAATACTACTCCAGTTAGCTAAGATAACAAGAGAGATGATAAGTCATGTTGATAGTATGTACCTGTAAAATGTGATGGAAATGATACTTTACCTCCTTGATTTTCTCCTCAAAAACTCCTAAGCATGAACTAATACTGAGGAAAAACATCTAGCAAGCTCTAATTTTACCAAAAAAAAAAAAAAAAGCAAACAAATAAACAAAAATCCCCAAAACCTGTTTAGTACTCAAAGCTGTCAAGATAATCAAAGACGAGGAAAGTCTGAGGAATGGTCCCACTCAAGAGTAGGAGTAAGGTAGGTAGACAATGTGGTTTCTTTGATGGGATTTTAGAATAGAAATACATTAGATGAAAACTCAGATATATGATATAAATATGAACTTGAGTTAATAATAAAGTATCAATATTAGTCTACTTACTGTGGCAAATATGCTAATATAAGATGTGAATAATAAGGAAACTACTTGTGAGGTATATGGTAACTCTGATTATCTTCCCAAATATTCTGCAAATCTAAAACTATTTTAAAATAAAATGTGAATTAATCCTTAAAATAGACTATCACTGTAGTATCTTTAAAAATATGAAACACTTTGGGATTATTCAGACAGAAGATCTGAGAGATATATACCCTAAAATCTACAGGCCATTTTGGAGAAGACCAGATATTATGGAGATATTAATTATTTACAAATTGACCTATAAACCCAACAAACTTCCAATCAAAAATTCAATAGATTTTTTTTTAGAAATCTGTGAACTAATTCTAAAATGTATATGGAAATGCTCAAGGACATAGGCTAGCTTAATCAACTTTTAGAAACAGAGCACAGTTGAGGATTACTTAGGCTATTTCAAAGCTCATTATAAAGCAACAAGAGCAAGTACAATGTGGTGCTGACTTCAAGACAAACAAATAGATCAGTGAAACAGAACAAGGACTTGAAAAATAGAACTACAGTTAAGGAAGAATAGCATTTCTAAACAAATGCTGTATATTGCCTCCGATGCCAACAATCTTTTGTTCAAATAAGGCAATTGGTTGATTTAAATTAAATACTATTGTTTTTTGAGTTAACATAAGTATGTGAACCCATAAACTCAGTAATCTACCATCATATTTAATCCTCAAATTGACTCTTAAGAGACGTAAGGTCATGGGGCACTTGGGTGGCTCAGTCAATTGAGCTTCCACTCTTGGTTTGGCTCATGATCTTGGGGTCCTGAGATCAAGCCTCCAGTCAGGCTTTATGCTTAGAACCAAATATCTTGTCCCTCTAATTCTCTTCCTGCCTGTGTGCACTATCCCATTCTCTCTCTGTCTCAAACAAAGGAATACATAAAATCTTAAACAAAAAATAGCGCCATAAAGATTGTACTTTTATGGGGAAACCTGGGTGACTCCATTGAAATTCTATCTTGATTTCAGCTCAGATCATGATCTCAGTATCTTGAGATTGATCCGGATTGGGTTCTCCATGCAATGGGGAATCTGCTTCTCTCTGTCTTCCTCTCCCTCTATACCTCCCCCAAATCACACTGTCTCTCTCCCCAAAATAAATTAATAAATCTTTAAATTAAAAATATTGTGCTTTTATGAATTAAAAAGGGGTTAGTATCTAACCATACTGTATATGGTATTACTGCCATCAAGTTGGCCGATTCAGAACCAAGGAGACAGACCATATTATTTCTTTCTCATTCCCTATACTCACTTTGCCACTACATCACATCAAATATGCCTTTTAATAATATCTTTCACATAGTCTCTACATCAAATGTTATGGTTTTGCCTTCAACGTCCATTCCTGGATATTATATTGGTATTCATCTCACACACTGCTTTCTTTTTCACCCATTAATTTTTACCCACTAATAGCATGAGTTTCAGGGTGATCTTCAGCACTCGAATATGACATCCCTTCAATAGTTCACCAAACTCCTGGAGAACTAGTGATTCTAGGGACCTGTGGTAGTGCAATGGTGGCAGCTGACGTAGGTAAGAGCACCCATTAGGAACTTCTATTGTATGCTGTTATTTCAAGGTCAGGTGACAGGATACTCTCCACCCAGCATTAGGTCTCCTTCATCCACAACCTGTTATCATCGTAATATGTGAAATATTATTCTTTAATATTATTTTTAAGCTGTTGTCAATTGCACCATAATCAATGATTTCAGAAAGTTGCAAACACTTATAAATATTTTGATTAATTTTTTACAATTTTAGGGGTGTCTGGGTGGCTCAGTCAGTTAAATTTCTTTCTTCAGTTCAGGTCATGATCCCAGGGTCCTGGGTCCCAGGGTCCACATCAGGTTGTCAGGGAGCCTGAGCTCCCCCCGTGAGCAGGGGATCTGCTTCTCCCTCTCCCAACTTGTGTTCACTCATGCTCTCTGTCACTATCTCTGTGCCTCTCTCTAAAATAAAAAAAAAAAAAAAATATCTTTATCTTTTACAACTTTTATAATTCTATTTTTTTCTTCTCTGCACAATTGGAATTAGAAAAATCTCATATTTGGCATGCGTTGTGTGTTTTTACTATGACTAATCTTCATTTACATAGTAGAAATTAATATTGTATTCTGGTGGAGGACTGGAGGGTATAAACTATATTGATATCCTGGAGAAAGCCTTTTTGAGAAATCAAGAATAGATATAATCTGTAAATCTTTGATTTTTCTTCTTTACATTAGTAAAGAAGACCATTCATTTCCTATTCTAAATCATTTATTCACAAATACTGGTATTACTCAGAGCATGCCAAGATATTTAGGGAAATAAAATAACTAAGTCAGAAACATTTTAGAGACATGATCAGAGAAACAACTGCATAGTTGTCCCCTAAAGGAAAGGCTAACAGACTAAAATAACATTTCAAAGAACATTACTCATATAGGGCTTTCCAGGATATAAGTATGATGAGAAGGTTGTGGTGGTAACGATATCCTAAGCCAGAAAAGACCATCAGCATCAAGGAAAGAATTTCCTTTTGCCTATTTGTCATTGAGATATAACTGACATCATGGTAAATTGTGATATTGTGTAAGTTTAAATGGTTTAATATATTTATATGTTGCAATATCATTATCCCAGTATTATTAGCTAACATCTCCATTATGTGTTTTGTGTGTGTGTGTGTGTGTGTGTGTGTTAACACTTGTATACTTCAAAGTTGCTAAGAGACTAGATCTTTCAAAATTCTTGAAGCAGGACCCTCTCCTGGGTGATAAAAAATGGCCTATCTGAATAATGAGTATGGGCAGAAAAAGGGTAAGGAGAGGTTTTATTTCATGTAGAAATACAGGGCAATGTTCCCTGTATACTTCCCAGATCATGGGTAACAAAATAAATGATTTCGGGTTTCAACTGACCACTGAAGAAAAAGCTGCCTCATGTGGCTTTTACTAGACCCCTTTGCATGGGCCCCAGCAAAGAGCTGTACATATGAAGATTTCAGAATTATATCTGGTGTGAAATTAAGATAAGCCAAAGGATAGTCTCTGCCTTTGAAATCTAATAGGAGATAAGGCTGTGAATAGAGCTTTGACAATGCAATGTGTTATATTTAATAATAAAGTCATTAAAAATGCCTCGGCAGTACAGAAAATAGACTAACGTATCCGTTTTCACCAAATTACTCAATTTGCTCAAAGTTTTATTAATCCTGTGGACCATCTGAAATTCTCATCCTGATAGACCCAAGTGATTGTTCAGATAACTCATTATACATGCCTTTTCTCTAAGGAATTCTTCCTTTTTTTCTAGATACTGAATCACTATAATTAAATAGCATTTCTCCATAATGAACTACAATATGTTCTGTTAAGTGACTTTCCACCTTAAAATTGAATTTATGAGAGGAAATACTCATTTGAAATATAATAATTGTCTCTTTTTGTATTTAATTGAGAATTTATCTTTTGAGTTTGATAAGGGTGGTTTCCTTAAGAAGATCTTATATCTTTGAAAAAAATGAATAAATCAGAAAGATATAGTCTTCCATTGTAATTCTGCTTAGATTATTTATATTAAATTATAGTGATTATGCATTATTTTTACTAGAGTAACATAAAATACCTTCTAATATTCAATATTTAATTTTGGTTGCTTGATTCTTGATTTCTTGTTTGATCCCTAGCCTCTCTTTCTCTCCCTCCCTCTCTCTTTCTTTTTCTTTTATTCTTTTTTTTTCTTTCTCCTCTTTTATTTCCTTGTTTTAAAATAATAATGTCATTTTATTGGTGTCTCTAAGTTCTCCTTCGATTTCCGTAAACTATTCTTGGGTGAAAACTGCTTGCTCATGGGGCCATTCCTAGTAATGGAACTTTTTTTTTTTTTAATCTGTAGTTAAAATACAAAAATTTACCTAAATATAATGCAGAGAACATGGAAAGTTATAACTCTTATTCTACCTTTACATTTGACAATGTAAAAAACCCTCTATAGATTAGAGTTAAACTAAAACATTTCAAAACAAATGAGGAGAGTATGTTTTTATAAATGAGAATATGTTTTTACAAAGACAAGGCCATTGTTTTGTTTGTTTGTTTATTTATAGATTCCAGCATTTTCAGCACCTAACATATTTCTTTCACCCTAATTTGAGAAGCTGCTAATTGCCTTTCTCTATAAGCCTATTTCTTGAATATTAACACACATTTATACTGATTTTTGATATTTCTTGACTAGATTCACAAATGGCTTTTGTCTTATACACCATTCACAAGCCACACTTTCTGTACAGAATACAATTTCCAAATCATAGATCATCAAAGAAATACACAG
Organism: Spilogale gracilis; assembly: GCA_004023965.1. Taxonomy (NCBI): domain Eukaryota; kingdom Metazoa; phylum Chordata; class Mammalia; order Carnivora; family Mephitidae; genus Spilogale; species Spilogale gracilis. The sequence goes on from PITA01012910.1 coordinate 22,427, forward strand.
AAAAAATGGCATGAGAAGGAAATACTTACCTATTTACTGAGAAACCAAATAGAGCAGGAGAATAGGATAAAATATCCTTTTGATATCCCATATATAGTACATTTTGTGGAGGCAATTGACAGTTTCCTCCTTGATACTGAACAAGCAAACAAATTGATAAAACTAGAATGAGAAACTTCCATGCTGTTGCAATAGTACCAATATTACCAAGTTCATGCAATGTAACATAAGCAATATCCTGAGTCTTATGATATACCATAGAACAAAAAGAGGGAGTTTTAAAATTTTTAAATAATATTTGGAATAGCTGAATTGTCATAGCTACAAATAAGAAAAAGAAGGAAAAAATACGCATCAAAGTGATGATGGATGGAGAGATTGTATAACAGTACAGAATAACACCAAAGCATAATTTTAATAATGTAATCACAGTTTTAATGTCCAAGAACCAAAAATATATTAACAAGATACTAATTTACACTCATTTACTTATTAAATCACTAACTACTCTTTGAGGTAAGTGTAACCTGATAGAGAACACAGAGTTACAAATTGGCAAAGATAGATTTCAAATTGTTTGGTTTGATTCCAAGCCCATTTTTGCTTATTTTAAATTATAATTTATTTTATCATACTTTGCAAGTCTTATTTTATGAATTAGATTTTACTTAAAGACTTTCTAGGGGCGTCTGGGTGGCTCAGTTGTTTAAGTGACTGCCTTCGGCTCAGGTCATGATCCTGGAGACCCAGGATCGAGTCCCACATCAGGCTTCCTGCTCGGTGGGAAGCCTGCTTCTCCCTCTCTCACTCCCCCTGCTTGTGTTCCCTCTCTGGCTATGTTTCTCTCTGTCAAATAAATAAATAAAATCTTTAAAAAAAAAAAAAAAGACTTTCTAAGAAAAAAATTTTAAGATTTATGTTTATTGGTACATAATTTATGTTTGATATTGCATTTAAAATTTTCTCTTTTTCTATTTTTCTAATTTTAAATATTAATTTATGAGATAAAAAGAGAGAAAGAGAAAAAAGAGGAAGGGTAGAAGAAGAGGATCTTCAAGTAGACTCTTCAGTGAGTGGGGAGACTGACCTAGGGCTTGATCTCATGACCCATGAGATCATGACCCATGAGATCATAAGCTGAGCAGAAGCTCAGAGTCTAACACTCAACAAACTGGGATATCCAGACATCCTATTAAATTTCTATTTAAATATATTACTTTTTAAAAATTTTTCTTTGCAAATAATCTGCAAAATCCTGGAAAAACTTATGTATTCTGTTTATATAAAACATATTGAATATATGATAAATTAGACAGATAGATGGCTAGGTAGACAAAACTAACAAGATAGTGCAAAAAAAAAAAAATGCAGACATACCTCAGAGATATTGTGGGATCCTTTCCAGACCACCACAAGAAGCAAATACTGCAATAAAGTGAGGCAAATGATTTTTTATTTTTGGTTTCCTAATTCATGTATCCGGCGCCTGGATGGCTCAGTTGTTAAGCATCTGCCTTCAATTCAGGTCATGATTGCAGGATCCTGGGGTTGAGCCCTGCATGAGGCTCCCTGCTCAACAGGAAGCCTGCTTTCTCTATCCCACTCCCCCTGCTTTTGTTCCTCTCTCTGTCAACTATATAAATAAAACATTGGGCACCTGGGTGGCTCAGTGGATTAAAGCCTCTGCCTTCAGCTCAGGTCATGATCTCAGGGTCCTGGGATCAAGGCCCGCATCAGGATCTCTGCTCAGCAGGGAGCCTGCTTCCTCCTCTCTGCCTGCCTCTCTGCCTACTTGTGATCTCTCTCTCTGTCTGTCAAATAAATAAATAAAATCTTTAAAAAATATATGAATAAAATATTTAAAAAAAGCTTTTAAAAAGTTATGTTTATCCTATACAGTAGTCCATTAAATGTACAATAACTTTGTGTCTAAAAAAGAAAATACATGCCTTTATTAAAAATACTGCTTAAAAATCCTCTGAGCTTTCACCAAGTCATGACCACTGGTCACAGATCACCATGGCAAATACAATAACAATGTATACATTATGTCCTGTGATTATACATGCTAAGGGAGAATAAGCTATTCCTGGAGGTCAATTCATTGATTGTTACGGACTAAGTCATTCATTCTTCACTGACTGTGTATGAGGACAACCTCACTCAAAGAAGTGCTGTTTTTTGTGTGTTTTTTTTCCTCCAAGTTTGCAAGGAATGTTTCTGCTTGGAGCCTGTGGAATGTACCAGATGTACCAGAAGATATTTAAATGGATGTTAAGTAAGTCATGGTAGCAATGCCCGCTGTAGTACAATTTAGGAATCTTATTCTGTCACTCAACAGATGTTTACCAAGTGCTTATTATGCTCCTTGAAGGTTTTCTGGGCTTTGAACATCATTAAATATTTTAGCCTCATTTTCCAGAGGGTAGAAACTGAAGATATGTCTAGTCTTTTAAAGAATGTAATCTAAAAAAAAAAAAAAAAAAAGTATTATCTCAGAAAACAAAAGCAGGAACAGAGAAGTAAAAAGGACCTTTGTGCAGATGCTTCCTATGTTGTATCAAACATCTGAAAACTATCCCAAAAACTCTTTCTCAGTACTTTCCCGCTGCATTACAAAAAAGATCTCTTCTTTCTTTTGCAGTTAGATTTTCTCCCCTCACTTTACCACTACCACATCACTTCATTATACCACCCCATATAATCCCACATTTATAGGCAACAATCCAGTGTGGAAATGTAGCAGTAGGGGAGCTCTGGGAAAGTACATAAAGGGATTATAACATGAACAAAGGACAGCACTACCAAGTTGTGTGCAAGTGAAGTTGGGCGGAGGCCAACCAGAATAGGTTACAGCTGCCACTGGATCAAATCCAAGGGACTCAGATATGATGAAGCAAAGAGGATATGAAATAAGCCCTCAGAAGAAGATACATCTCTATCATATGGAACTGATAGTCTCAAGGATAGACAACATTCAGTATATATAATGATATATTATAGGGGCGCCTGTGTGGTTCAGTTGATAAGCCTCTGCCTTCTGCTCACTTCTTGATCCCAGAGTCCTAGGATGGAGCCCCAGAGGGAGCTTTCTACTCAGTGGGAAGCCTGCTTCTGTCTCTCTCATCCCCCTGCTTGTGTTCCCTCTCTAGCTATGTTTCTATGTCAAATGAATAATTAAAATATTGAAATATATATAAAATATACACAAAAATATAAAATATATATAATGATACATTATATAATATGCTACTGTTTACTGATAGAATAAAACAAATTTATATTTGGTCATCGTTTGGGTTCAGTCTTCTAATTTTTAAAATAGCAAACTATTTAATGAAATTTAGCCAGAGTTGTTTGCATTGTAAAGTTTATGTGCAACCTTTGCTGTTAGTAAATTTCATTGTGAGTATTGTCTTCCCAGTGTGCCTTTTCAAGTTTGGACAGAAGTCTTCTTGCCCCAAGCTTGCTAGGCTAAATACATAGGTCTCTGAATTTGCACTCTACCTTTTCCGACACTTCACATCTAATAATTTTATGCAATTTCCCCCCTAATGTTCATTGTCATCTGTCTTTTTAAATCTTTTTGATGAAAATAAATTGACTGAAATTTCTAGTTGTGTGACAGGAGAAGAAATTCATTTCCATTGACAATAATTATAAGTGAAAACCTATGATTTTTATGTATTTATGTAATAAAAATTGCATGACTTATGATCTAGAATCTACTGGGATTGTGTTTGTGCACTGTTGATAATCACCTTGCATTTATGAAATTGAAAACATATCCCACAGCTAACTAAAATGTTTCAGAAGGATGCAAGGTGGTATCAAGATACTTCTAATGGTTTACAAATGAAACCTAGAATGATATCCATGATGGGCTATTTTGCACCAAATTAGTTATCAGATCACACAATATATTTCAGGGAGGTTATGGGTAACTTTCTTCATGACATTATTAACCCTGACTAAAAACTTCTATTTATAGCCATCAAAAGAATGCAAAACATTGTGAAAAAATATTTTCTCTAACTTTTGTGAGTAATAAAAATGTATTTTCAGCAGGTGGAGAAAAACAGCTTGCTTCTTTTCATCTTAACTATTCCTATACTAGCATGAACATTAAACATTAGAACATTCCTAGTCTAATATTGATAAAGGGATGTTGCAAAAACACTTTAGGTTTGAACTATTCTTCATTTCTTTCACCTTGAACACTTTTTTGCTTATAGACAAGGTGTATGATTTATGTGTTCTGTTGAAAGTGGTCATCATTAATAGATGTGCTCTTCAAAACAAGGCAACATTCTGAGTGACTTTCTTAAGGCTTATCAAAGCTCAAAATGCCTTAAAATGAAAAATAAAATGACACTATATCATGGAAACATACCATTTATTTGTTCAAATTCATATAATGAACAAAATAAAGAGTGAATTCTAATATAAACTATAGATTTTTGGTGATTATGATATAACAATGTAGATTAATCAATCACAGGAAATGTCCTACTCCAGTAGAAGATGGTGACAATGGGGAGGCTATGCATGTTTGGGTCAGGGGACATATAGAAAATCATTGTGCATTCCATTTAGTTGTGCTATGATTTTAAAACTGTCCTAAAAAAATAATGTCTTAATAAATAAATAAATAAAATGCTAGTCTTTCCATCCCATCTCTGTATGAAAGCTGATGTTTTCCCCAGGGAACAAAGGAGAATAGTACTCATAATTAGATGGAAAAACATAAGTGAAATCAAAGAAATTTAGAAAAAAATAATTAATAAAAAACATACATAGAGATTAAAATAAGCAGGAAGATTGTTTCTCAAACTATTTTAATTGCTTACAATTCCCAAAACACCTGGGTTACTAATGCCTTCTTTATAAGTTTAAAATCATCCTCCAAAATTCTACTTTATTTCCTATGCTTCTTTATATTTGTAAACTTTACTTGCTTCTTCTCCTGAACACCTTACCATGATTTCATAAATATCTTATTAATAATAGTTCTAACATGCATGAACTTATATGTAGAAAGTGACAAATATTGGATTAAAAACCAAGTCTTGGGGCGCCTGGGTGGCTCAGTGGGTTAAAGCCTCTGCCTTCAGCTCAGCTTATGATCTCAGGGTCTTGGGATCAAGGCCCACATCAGGCTTTCTGCTCAGCACGGAGCCTGCTTCGTCCTCTCTCTCTGCCTGTGTCTCTGCCTGCTTATGATCTCTCTCTGTCAAAAAATTAAATAAAAATCTTTAAAATAAAACACAAGTCTTAATGCCAAATACAGTTTTGTTATAGGCAAATCACAAATATCTTTTGAAAATTTCTTGAATTTTTACTTCTAATCTTCAGTTCTGTTGCATTCAGATAAAATTCTGAACAAACCCTTCTGAATCTATACATAATGGAGTCTAAACACAATTGTATCTCTAAAAATCTCAAACAAAATAACCCACTCCAACCACCAGCACCTCTTATATTTTTAAATATCTCCCTCAGTAAGTCAGTTATATCTGTAATGAGACTGTACTATATTTAGCCTTTAGCCTTTAATCTCTCTAGGTTTATACTTCCTAACACTCGTTTCTTGCTTGACTACCTTAGACTGCTTGGTTCATCAATTTACAACATAATCGAGCCTCCTGTCCTGCTGGCCTTCTGTCCTGTCCAGTATAACCACAACTCTAGGACAACTGGATGATCTTCATTCTTTACATTAATACCCAGGAATCGGACTACTTCTAGAGAAAAATCTCAAGTCATGCAGACTTGACCCAATGTGAATACATCCCCTCCTGTTACCCAAGCTCTCAGTACAGCCTGGACATTCTTTTATATTTCCTACTCATTATTTTATACCAATTGCTCTTCAATCCAAACATGCCCACTCACTCTAAGCCAATGGCCTTGCCTTCTACTTCACAAAAAAAATTGAAAATATGCAAAAATAATCTCTCAACTTACTCTCTCCTTACCCAGAAATAGAAAATCATGTGTGCTTATCTTTTTCATCTCTATTTGGAGGAAAGATGCAATCCCCCTACTATTGAAAATAAATAATTTTAGGGGCGCCTGGGTGGCTCAGTTGGTTAAGCGACTGCCTTTGGCTCAGGTCATGATCCTGGAGACCCGGGATCGAGTCCCACATTGGGCTCCCTGCTCGGAGGGAAGCCTGCTTCTCTGTCTTTCACTCCCTCTGCTTGTGTTCCCTCTCTCGCTGTGTTTCTCTGTCAAATAAATAAAATCTTAAAAAGAAAAATCTTAAAAAAAAAAAAAATAATTTTACCATGACTCTGAATCCTCTCTTCCAGAAATTGTCAAGCCCATTTATTCTGTCTTCCAGTCCTCAATACTTATCTCTTCATCTCATCATTTAGGATATATTTAAGATTATCTTTTTATACAAGATAAAAATAAATACAAATGGGTCATCTGGGTGGCTCAGTTAGCTTAGCATCTGCCTTTGGCTCAGGTTAAGATTCCAGGGTCTTGGGATCAAGCACCTCATTGAGTTCCCTGCTCAGTGGAGAGTCCACTTCTCCTTCTGCCTCCTACTCCCCCTACTTATATGCTCTGTCTCTCTTTCTGTCAAATAAATAAATAAAATCTTTAAAAATACATACATACATGCAACCCATCTGTTTCTCATTCTACTTAACACAACCCCTGGCCTATTTTAACACTCAAACTGCTTGAGAAGGTTGTCTATCACCAATCATTGCCACTTTGTCATTTCCCTTTTATTCTTTAGCCAAATTCAATGTGACTGCTGCCAATATCATTCTATTGAAATAACTCTCATACAAGACATCCATGGTTTCTGTGTGGTTAAATCCAAATTATGTTTCATTTTACATTGTTTAACCTCTAGGAATACCTGACCCTCTTGCACTACCCCGTATTTTTCTGTGATTCTCTCTTCCTTCAGTTCTGTAGTACAAAGTTTTACTTTCCCCCCCTCCCCCAACGTCTGCTCTTCAGCCTTTTTTTGAGTATATTTTTTTTCTAGCCACTAATTAAATATGGGTGTTTTTAAATAATTTTTTATTGGCTTCTTAACTCATCCTACACATACTTTCTTTGGTAGACTCAACAATTGCTTTATCTTAATTATTATGGTTAAACTAATGATATAAACTAATGGTTAAACTAATTACTTTTCCTTAAATAACTAAAATTATACGTATATAGATAAACATCTTATTTCTCCCCACTGCTCCATCGTGTTTAAAATATTTCCCTTGTTACTTTTCTCTATGGACAGCTTCAACATTCTCTCCTGTTCCTCAGCCATAAATATACACATCACATTTGATTCCATCCTCTTCATCCCCACATCCAATTTTAGTATATGTGCTTCTGAAGTGAGTATTTATTCCCCACATCTCAACAAATTACTTTATCTCATTTAATTGTACATTTTAGGTAGGTCTGCTGCTTTCATGTAGCTTTTGCTTAAAAATGCTGCTTTTGTCTGCTCATGTAAAGGGATTGACACTCAAAGTTATCTGCAAATAAGATCAGGAAGTGACATCACCAAAATAGTGACATTGGTGGTCCCTGATTTTGCTTCCTCTCACAAGAACAACCAACATCTATTCAAGGACAAGACACTATTGAGAGAATCATATAACATGGAGGTGAAGCTGAAGCACCATTCCTACCCCCACAGGGCATCTCAGAAACCAAGAGAGACAGCATTAGAAGGGAAGAGAAGTGGGTACATTTTTATTGCATTGCCCTTCCCCCAGACCAATGCAGCTCCACACAGAGAGGTTTCCCCTGAAGCTCTGGCTTCTCCAATGGGGAAAGATAAGTCCAGTGGGACAATCAACCTCCTTCAGCATTGTGGCTCATTTTGAGGGAGCCCATATGCTGATCTTGCACAATGAGGATTGCAGGGGAATCTTCAAAATAAGACCAAGTATATATCATCAACTAATATTTGACAAAAAATCTAAGACTATTCAATGGAGGAAAGACAAACCCTTTAATAAACAGTGATGCAATAATTGAATACACACATATACAAGAATGAAACTGAACCCATATCTGACAACATTCACAAAAATTAAATAAATGGATTATAAAGTTAAATGTAACACTTGAAACCATTAAACTCATAGAAAACAAAAGCAAAGCTTCTTGACATAGGTCTTCATAATAATATTTTTGGGTATGACATCTAAAGCACAAGCAACATAATTATAAACAAAAAGTGGGACTTTTTTCTTTATAACATATATAAATAAAATAGCAAAGAAATAACTAGAGAAAGAATAGTAAAAGAAACCATCAATGAAGTGAAAGGACAATCTATAAAATGGGAAAAAGTTACAAATCATATAACTGATAAAGAGTTAATATCCAAAACATATAAAAAAACTCATATAAGTCAATAGCAAATAATAATAGGAAGAAGAAGAAGAAGAAGAAGAAGAAGAAGAAGAAGAAGAAGAAGAGGAGGAAGAAGAAGAACAACAGCACAATTTAAAAAGTGTGCAAAGAAACTGAATGGACATTTCTTTAAGGAAGATACACAACAGACCAATAGGTACTTAGAAAGGTGTTCAATATTACTAGCTATTAGGAAAATGTAAATTAAAATCTCAATGAGAGATCATCTTATGCCTATTAGAATGGACATCATCAAAAAAATAAGAGATAACAAATGCTGGTGTGGATATGAAGAAAAGGAAAACTTTGTGCACTCTTGGTGGGATTGAAAATTGGGGCAGACACTATGGAAAACAGTCTGAAGGAGCTTCAAACAACAACAACAACAACAACAACAACAACAACAACAAAACCCAAAAACCTACCACACGATGCATCAACTCCATTTCTAGAAATATATGCATAGGTGATGAAAATGCCCACTGGAAAAAATATCTGTGAGATCAAATTTATGTGATTATTATGAGAAGTAGTAGGAGAAGGAATTGGAAAAAGGTGATTAAAAGTACACACTTCCAGTTATAAGACACATAAATAATGAGAATAAAATGTACAACATGATGAGTATAGCTAACACTGCTATACCTGAGTGTCTTAATCAGTTGAGCATCAGCCTTTGGCTCAGGTAATGATCCTGGAGTCCTGGGATTGAGTTCCACATCAGGCTCTCCGCTCAGCGGGGAATCAGCTTCTTCCTCTGACCCTCCTGCCCTTCTCATGCTAACTCTCTCTCCCTCTCAAATAAATAAAATCTTTAAAAAAAATTTGTTAACCCTTAAATATCATGATAATCTTATCTTAATCTTGTAAGAATCTTAATCTTAAGAATTCACATCATGAATGAATGAGTGAATGAATGAATGAATAAACAAACAAATAAATAATCAATTTTAAAATTCAAGCAGGACCCATAAGAAATATTCTAATCCATTCCATGTATAAATGGACAATTTCAGTTTCTAGTAATAACTAGTAAAACGAGAAGAGACTCTAACCTAAGAAATCTGGGCTCAGAAAATACATTGTTTATACAAAGACAAAATGATAACATTTCAGCCAAATAGTGTTCCCCCAAGTTTCACTGTTACAATGTTTCCCTGAAATTTTTACTTAGGTGCTCTGATACCAACATGAAGACATAGATTTTTCTTCCTAACCTAATTCATCCTCTAAACCATTAGTCTTACAATACAAATGGCCTTCATGTAACTGGGTTTCATTGGACTTCATGTTACGTTGAGTAAAATCTACTTGATTTCTGTAAAATAAGTTACTTTTATCCATTCCAATTCCTAAACTATGTTGTGGAAGAAATATTTGAATTCATCAATTTTAGAGAGATATTGAATCATCCTTCAAGCAATATATGATGACATTTTGAGCACAAATATCAAGATTATTATTTTTTAAATTAAATATTACCTGAGTGTTTAAAGTGGCTGAACAGCATATTAATATTAAATATTATTTCTGACATTTTAAAAAGGTCAAATATGCTGCTGTTATACAAAAACTATTAGCAGAAACATCAAATTATTATAATCATTCCAAACACTAATTTGGTTCAAAAGTTAACATTTAGAGAGTTTGGACTCAATATTTCTTCTCAATGAAGGTCAACACAATTTCATTGCTCAAGTTTGAGCCAAAATTTTTCACTCATCTTGAAAACAGTAATTTAATATCAACATCGACTTTTGCTCTAATTCTAAGTCAACATTTTAATTTTTTTCCTGACTGATTACAGTTGCCAGAGGTGTAGGGGGGAACCCTAACTCTTTCAATAACTTTTCAACTTCCAGCTAACTCTTCTACAAAGCATAATCATTGAGCATCAAACGTTAACTCAAAAAATCTATGAGGTGGAGAAGGATGCTTGCTTCTTTGTAACTGAAAATGTTCTGCTCCTTTATCCACCAGTGACTGAATAGAAGACTAGACCTTGAGCAAAAATTGGATTTTAGCTCCAGAGAACAAGCTGCCTAATATTTCAAATTCATTCCACTTATGGACATTTATAGAATAAAATGTCTTTCAGAATTAAAGCAATAATAATTATAAGAAGTCTTTGGATGAACTTTCTGCATCTCTCTCTTTTCTATATATAAATATTGGGTCAATATTTACCTTATGTTTACCAATTTCTTACTTCATTCTTTCTCTTTGTAAATTTCCACCTTCTTTAGTCAGTTTTGTTCTCCAGAGTTTTTCACTTGTGGTGCAGTACACCTTACGAGGACTTCACAACTGTACCATCTTGAAAAACCTGCCTGTGACCAACTGCATTTCAGTTCTGATGAAGCAGATGATCTTTTTGTTTTGTTTTGTTTTGTTTTGTTTTAATGCATAGAATCTTGGGCCAAATAAGAATATTCAACAGATCTTTCTTTTTTTTATCTGTCTTCTTTTTTCAGTCTATCCTCATTCCTTAAATGATAACATTGCTTTTTAGAGGCTTCCAGAAACTACTGAAGTCTGCTTAATAAAATCATTGAGGATTTTCAATATGATGATAATAACTACTGTACATCTATTCTTTAAAACATGTAAGTATCTTTGACTTGCTTTATATCACTTAATACTGACACCATCCTCACATAATAGGAAACATTCTCATCTTCTATATAGTAATAAAGAAAGTAAGTCTCCAACAGATCACATATCTTGTTCAAATTCAAAGAGCTAATAAATGTCTAAAGTAGATCTGGAACAGAAATAATAAAGTACTATCTTTTTCAAATGTTCCTTAGAAATGATTATTCAAAAATTTACATGACATCTTTATCTAGTCTCCTTGGATTCAAGTATCAATAAATTCAAGTAGGCTATATAACAAGAACTTGGTATCATTTCCCACTGGATAAAAAGAAATTTAGAATGCCTGCTAAGCTTAGGACCATTCTACTATTAGACTAAATTAGCCCAAATATTTTATTGTTGCTGCCCATGAAAATAAAAAGTTCAGGTGTGCTGACTCCCACATGTCAGTGTCATTGTTTTTATATTTTTATGAAACTCACACAAATGAAATGGACTACTTCAACCATGACCATGATCATATTTTCAAAAGGTGATGTATGCAAAATGATGTCAATGAAAAAAACTGTTATTGAACAATATATATTCTTTTGCTCTCATTCTCTATCTAGTTGCTAATAGCCTTCTGAATTCATACAATCTGTTTCCAGATTGGCTGTAGCCTTATGTCACTTTCCTCTCTCCTTTATTATACAATTGCCTTTTTCTAGAATCTCATCTCTCTTTAATATGGCTCATTCTTGATCTCTAATCATTATAACATGAATGACATGTATGACCTCAGTAATTTTTAAGCCTCAATTTCCTCATCTATAAATGGGAAGAATAATGATACTTCATTTAAAATGCTAAGAATAATTCTTGGCATCTACTAAGAGTTTGCAAATAGTTCATATTGTTGTTGTTATATAGATTTACAATCTTGTTATTTCAACTTTTGAATCCCTCATGTATTTTCGTATCTGTGTTTTGATTTTTATGAACTAAACTTTTGAGTTTTTCTGTTGTTGTTGCTTTGTTTTTGCAGCTCAGAAGATTTGCCATAAGATTGCAACAATCACATTTTCCTCATCTTCAATCTAAAAGGAGGGCAGATTGGAGAAAAGCAATTAGATTCTTCTGCCAAGAGTTGTAGACTCAATCATTTTTGGGTTTTGTGATTGTCTAAAGATAAATATTCCTTCAAAAACCCCTAAATTGATATGAGAATTTGTTACCCTCAAAGTTTCAACCTTTTGAAAACAGGTATTCTCAGATATTCTATCTGTTGCTTATCCACATGCATATTTGTCTGCCTTCTTATAACCAATATTTAGCCCACTAAAAACAAATACCATTTTTTTAAAAATTTCTGGTAGACTAGCAAATGATTATTTTTTGAAAATAAATACCTTTCTTGTGTCCTGAGTGTGCCTACAAGAGCAGTTTTTTTCAGCATGAGGTGAATATTCACATTTCCTGCTGCTTTCAATCCATCTAGGATTAACCAAATTTACCCATTTACAATAAATGGCATGGATATTGGGTATTTGATCAAGGACAGTCCTCAGGCCTTGTCGTTTCTTCTATTTGTCGAAATTTAATGTTATTTAACCTCTGGGAGTAGAACACAAACTTTCTTCTAGATCAACTTTCTCAAATTCATAAAGGAAGCTTTTTGAATGAAATGGAGCTGCAAGGCTGGTTTTTATTTGTTTTTGCTCAAAATGTTTGAGTTTTATATCACTTGCTTGCCCCAGGGGCTCCGCAGAATGGGTGAATTTTACAGATCTGAAAAATAAATCAATCGATATGAGAATTTGTTGGTCTGTATTTGCTATTAGTATTACAATCTCTTCTCTCCTGGGGCATCTTCTACAAACTCGGTTAATAAAAGAGAAGCCCTTGCAGTGTTTTAAGTCATGGCTATAATACAGATAAATAAATATACTCAACAATGTTACATCAGTCCTATTTTAATAAAGCATGGAGTGAACAGTGGAGACTAAGTATCTAATAGTAAAGCCCACATGGTCTTAACTAGTGTGTATTTTGTGTGTGTGATTGTTATCAATGTTCCTTTTAAATTTACCATGCTTAAAAGTTTTCCTCAATCTGTCACATGTTTGCATGAGTAGAGGAATCTGGGAGGTTGTATTTGGGAGGTTATATAAGGACAAGTAGAAAGGAAAGTGGAGGAGGAGAAGGCATGATATATATAGAAAAAAGAAAGATAAAGCAAAAAAAAAAAAAAAACCCTACCCAAAAACAAAAATTAAAAAAATATATTTCAGATAAGAAGTAGATTACTTTATGAATTTCACTATGCAATATGCAGCATTGCCCATAATAAAAGTCTAAGGAAAAAGTAGACTGGAAAAGATTGAGTTTAAGAATAATATATAATATTGCTTTGTATTAATGCTTAAAATATTTAAATGTGAATAATAAAATACTTTTTATAATTAAAACTGATATAATATCTGGTGAAACTAAAAGGTCTTTGGTTTATATATAAAAATATTTAATTATAAATATCACTGAGATTTAAAACATTAAGTTAAATAATGAATGTAAGTACATAATAGCACTGGGACTGGCATATAGTAGATATGCAATAATTGTGAGGTAAATGTTTTAGGAATAAAAATTAAAAATAACATATGAAAAAGAAAATAATGTTCAATATGAATCATAAAAGAAATTGCTTCCGGTTCTGTTTTAGCATTTATAACCCATATAATTTAATACAAAGCACATAATCTCTGGATCCCAGTTTCTTGACCTAAAACAAGTTGGGATATTAGTATTAACCCTGGAAACCTCTCAAAGTTATTGTAACAATAATGTTAAGTGTTAATTTCTTAATAAATGCATACTAATTTGTATTGGGTGTGTATAAACTCTGTTCTGGTTGTGAACTAGTCACTAGGAAATAATGCAACCCTGCCCTCAAGAAGTGGGTGATGTTTACTGAAAGACCAAATATACAAATGGACAGAGACTAGATCATTTATATAAATGGGACTGTAACCAGCTCAGAAAGCAAAACTAAAACTTCTGCAACAATTGGCCCCAAATAGTCAGGACATGGCTAACAACTGCCAGCTTCCCTGATTTTTGCCCCCACTTCCAATCCACGACCAGAGAGAGCCAGATATGTTCCTCAGACTAAGTACATAGGATGCCTCTAGTATTGTCATGTCTCCACTTTCCCCAAGCCAACGATCTCCAATCAGAACTCCATTGAAACCTTTTATTTTTCACCATGAAGATTTCACACTTCTCAGCCTGCTTCTGAGTCTGCCAAATGGAAGTGATGGGAACTAACTCCCATGAGAGCTCAGGATAAATAGCTGCTACTTGTTCTCATTTGGGTAGTCGTTGTCTATTGCTATACTACATAGAAAGGCACATCTTATAGCAACAAACAAGAAGATAAATGCATTCTGCTAAGAAGGAATTTGTGTGTATGAAAAGTAAGGGCTAGTAGGTAATGCAGGCAGAAGGGACAAAGCAGTGATCCAAGCCAGACTCACATATGATACAGATACTGAGATCATCAGACAGAGATTGTCAAATAACTATGGTTACTATGTTAAGGTCTCAAATGGAAAATGTATACAACAGGAAAAAGAGATGGGTAAACAGAGAAATTCTGAGAGATGTTAGGAAATGCTAGAAATCAAAACCATAATAAGAAACATGAGGAACGCCTTCATGGACCCAGCAGTAGATACAGTAAGACCATGGAAAGAATCAGTTAACTTGAAGATAGGTCAATAGAAATATCAAAAACAGAAATTCCATTTTATTTACTTGTTTTAAAAATGTATTTATTTATCTGGACAGAGGGTAAAGGAGAGAATACCCAACAGACTCTGCACTCAGGGCAGAGCCTGACATGGGGTTCAATCCCATGACCTTGAGATTACAACCTGAGCTGAAACCGAAAGTAGGTCACTCAATCAACTGAGCCACCCAGGCACCCCAAAACAGAAATTTTAAAAGGAACAACAAACAACAAAAAAAGAACAGGCAGTGGCTGTGGGACAATAGGAAAGGCATTTAATGCAACTTTTGATTTGGTCCTCAAGAAATATTACTAAAGTTATAAGAAAAAAAAAGAAAGTGGTCAAACCATTTCAGGCATGAAAGAAAGGAAAAAAGAAAGAAAGGAGAAAGAAGGTAGGAAGGAAGGGAGGAAGGAGGGAGAGAGAGAGGAAGAAAGGAAGAAAAAAAGAAGAAAAGAAAGAAGGAAGGAAGGAACAAAGGAAGGAAGGAAGGAAGAGAAAGAAAGAAAGAAAAAAGATTCTAGGCAGAGTGACCATCATACATGTGAAATTAAGCATGGGATTAAGCTAAGGCACATATGTGAAGTTTAATGTGACCATAACATAGGCTAGTTGGAAAGAGCAGAAAATGATGTCTAAGAATCAGTTTGTAAACAGTTCCTACACCATGTTCTTAACTTTAGATTTGACTTCAAAGTCATTTTGGAGCTAGGATAGGTCTTTATGCAGAGAAGCAACAAAAATTGAGTCGAATTTTTTTTTTTTTGAAAAATTTGAAATAAACTTTTGGAGGCAGCTGAACTGTGGTAGAAAGAATAATAATCTGAGTATGAAGTTTTATTTAATACATTTTATTAAGTTTATTGAGGAGAATGAGAGATCAAGATGTATGAAAATCAGGAAAACCCTACTGTTTTCTATTTCATTTACTCTCCTCCTCCACGGACTTTATATGCCCAGAACTCTGACACCCAGGGTATCCTGGGTGGGCATCAGCCTGTTCATAACATGAGTGCACTACTTCAAAATCATGGATGTTTGTGGAATTTCTGGGCAGGGGTTTTCTTAGCTTTTTAAGATTAACCCAAAATTTAGTGACCTATGGGAAACTTAGTAAAAACCATCATGTAACATTACTTTTACTGTCAAATATAGAAAACCATAAAATCTGTGTACTACTGTTATTGTAGTTTCTAACTACATATGAAATTACAGTTTACACATGAAAATTCACCCCAATTTCATTGTTGTGATCCCTCCAAGTAGAGTTAATCATTCTCATTGTTGGGTTAACTCTGTTTATAGATTTCCTTCTATTCTGCTTTTTACATTGTCCTGAAATAAAAACCTATCTTCTCAATTAGAATATGAATAAAGTGAGCACAGTCTAAGAACCTATCAAAGCACATTTTAAAAAGTTAACCACTGGAGCTCTGGGTGGCTTAATTGCTTAAGTGTCTGTCTTCTGCTCAGGTCATGATCCCAGGGTCCTGGCATAGAGCCCCATGTTAGGACCTCCACTCAGTGAGCCTGCTTCTCCCTCTTCTGTCGACCGCTCTCCCTGCTTGTAGAGCATCCTCTCTCTCTGTCAAATAAATAAATAAATACATCTTAAAAAAAAGAAGATAAGATGTTGGTTAGAAATTATAATTATATATTATAATTATTTAAATTATAGTTATTTATATATAATATATAATCATAAATATTTAAATAAAGTCGTATTGAGATACAGTAGGTTTTTGGATACTTAATTATAGTTTTTGTTTTATTACAAGTTGACATTTAGCCTTTTTAATATGATGAATTTATTAAGAATTGATAAAAGGGGGGCGCCTGGGTGGCTCAGTTGGTTAAGCGACTGCCTTCGGCTCAGGTCATGATCCCGGAGACCCTGGATCGAGCCCCACATCGGGCTCCCTGCTCGGCGGGAAGCCTGCTTCTCCCTCTCTCACTCCCTCTGCTTGTGTTCCCTCTCTGGCTGTTTTTCTCTCTGTCAAATAAATAAAAATTATTAAGAAAAAAAGGAATTGATAAAAGGGAGCACCTGGGTGGCTCAGTCATTAAACATTTGCCTTTGGCTCAGGTCATGATCCTAGGATCCTGGGTTCAAGCTCTGCATTGGGCTCCCTGCTCAGTGGGAAGCCTGCTTCTCCCTCTCCAACTCCTTCTGCTGTGTTCCCTCCCTTGCTGTGTTTCTCTCTGTCAAATAAATAAATAAAATCTTAAAAAAAAAAAGAATAAAAGTCCCAGGTAGGTTATGGGTACATAAATACCAGAGAAACAAGGCTGAAGTAATTAACTGTACAATGTCCTCTATAACTAGTAACATCTAAAATAAAGGAGTAGGAAAGATTTCTATATATTTTTATGCAGGTTTTTTTTGTATGTGTTTCCATCAGCAAATATTTCTCTGATTTGTTGTATAAATATATGCAATTTCCAGCATTCTAGCTGTCACTCCATTATTTTTCTTCCATTCAGAAAAGTATATCAAAAAAAAAAAAAAAAAAGAAAAGTATATCAGAATGCAAATAAGAAATTTAGAGATATTATAGGAATAAATCTATCTCTGTGTTAATTTATATTGTTAATATTAAATCACTAAAGAAATTTAAAAATTTAATTATTAGTAGTAACAAATTAATTACAACATTGTAAAACTAATGGTGACAGACAAGTATATAACACCATTCTCGTAGAACTCTATATTAGATTAATTTCTATTTAATATTGGAAGAAATATGAATATTATAAACATAATTATAACTAGCGCAAAATTTCATTTTTAAAAAGGTGATAACAGATTCTCTTAACCTCATAGTGTTATTTTATTAAATGAAATCATTAATGTATAATGACTTTCAATATACTTTGTATACCATGAGGGATTAGTAAATATTTATCATTATAATTAATTGTTAATATGAAGAATTTCATGTACTTTAAGATAAACTTTACCTGCATTATTTCAAGTCAAAGAGATAGTTAGAGTTTTGTTTTTTATTCTTGATTTACTTATAAGATGATGAGATTATATATATATCTTTGTTGAAGTTCTTTATCTATTCAGGATAGAGATAGCATAGCATAGAGAATTACAGACTCATTCCACAGTTGTATTATCTGGGTTTCCCAGCTTTGCTATTCATTGCAGGAGTGTCCTTTGCTACTTTACTTAAAATCTTTATTCCCTATATTCTCCTGAGTTCATAGTTATAAAGTACTTATGACATTTCCACATTATAATGTCATTTTTTATGTTCATTAAATAAACAAAGAAAATCAGATTGGTAATTTTGGACATTTATTGAGAAATTACATTTTACTTCAGCCTACTTTGTTATGGAATCTACCTCCTTCAAGTTCTCACAAATTAAGCATTCTGATAACTAAGGATTTTTCCTATTTCACCTGAAACTACAGATAACCCTTTTTGTCTAAATCTGAAAGGTGTAGTTCCAAAGAACTGTAGTAAAAGTGAAGGAGAACTTCAGGCTTCTATGAGAACCAATATGGGACCATATTCCCAGGCACGTTGTCTGGTTCCTGGGCTTCCCTGAGGATCAGGTGCTCTATAATACACTGTGTCTCTCCAGAAAATGCACAATTACCCCCTACCCAATACAGAATTTACTTGGATTCCACAGGAAAATTTTCTCATAATCTGGAATCCTTCTTTGCACCTTGTCATTAAAATCCTCATCTGAACTTTGTTGTTATTTATTTTTTTTTATTGGAAGTAATTATGGATCTCAGAAATGTTATCCAAAATCACCACCCCATTAATTTTGCCCAGATATCGCCTCTTTCTCCAAGGTATCAAAAACACTAGATCAGTTTTGTTTTTAATGTTTTATTTATTTATTTGAGAGAGAGTGAGTGAGTGAGAGAGAGCATGGCAGGGGAGAAGGTCAGAGAGAAGCAGACTCCCTGCGGAGCTGGGAGCCTGATGTGGGACTCGATCCTGGGACTCCAGGATCATGACGTGAGCTGAAGGTAGTGGCTTAACCAACTGAGCCACCCAGGCACCCCATTAGATTAGTTTTTAAGTGCAATTCAGAATCATTTCTCTCAATATTATTTATTGTTTCTAATAGACTCTTGAGACAGATTAGTGATACAGTCACCGATAGGCACATTTTTGTCAAAACATTTTCTGACAAATGTGGACATTCAATATAGAGTTGGGGCCAGGAAAGGACATTACAAACATCTTTCTTGATGATAAAGAAAAAGACAAGGTAATGAAGCAAGAATCAGAGTTCCAGGAACATAAGCCCTATGGGTCATGGATTTTGATAATTTTATTCAGCTCCAGCAACATCAATCATTTTGACTAAATCTAGTATAATTCCAAATTTTTATTTTTATGTTTTTTCCCAAAAATTATGTTTTAATTATTCCAAAGACTGTCTTGTAACCTACAAATATTTTTATTATTATAACAAAATGAGAGTGTGATCCCAATTAAGTTTTACTTTTAACAGTAAAACATACAGAAGTCTGTAGTCTTCAATTTAAAATGTGATTATAATTTCTATTCCTAAATTTTTAAACTTAATAAAAAGTTTAAAGTGTTCCCTAAAAATTGAAGTTTGAAGACTCTCCTTTAAAAATTATCTTCTCTGTAAAAAAAAGTAATAATTCTTGTTATGATGATGCTATAAACTAAAGTCAATCTATCTCTTCACTGTAGAATTTGTAAAGACACACGCCAAGACTCTCCAAATGTTATAAAATTGTTACTTTATTATAGAAGAAATAGTTATTTTACTTTGCATTTTTTAAAGATTGTATGTATGTATTTGACAGAGAGAGAGATCACAAGTAGGCAGAGAGGCAGGAAGAGAAAGGAGGAAGCAGGCTCCCTGCTAAACAGAGAGCCCAATGCGGGCCTCGATCCCAGGACCCTGAGATCATGACCTAAGCCGAAGCCAGAGACTTTAACCCACTGAGCCACCCAGGTGCCCTACTTTGCATTCTTTAACTGCAATGAAGTTATTCAGAACCATTAAGCAAAGTCAGGAAAGCAAAGTAATGGTACTATTAAGGCTATCAAAGAAGTGTGCTAATGTTGATATCTGCCCTTCACAAGAAGCAAATGGCATGATTTTGAAAATATAGTGACAACTTGTATTGGGACAATTAAACCTAGTTTCCCGGAGATGATTGAGATTAGATCTTTATAGTCTTTCGGTCTCCGTAGTAATTTTATTTGAATAGTCCTATAGTTCACCTACATGTCCATTTTTTTTTTTTTGTATTTTCTATTCATCTGGCTATCAAACTTAAGAGAACTCTGTTAACCTTCACTTTGCCTTGATTTTCTTCTATTCAGCCACGGATTTATCTGGTCATTGGGATTGATCAGAGAGGCAAAGAATTATTTTTGATGACCAGGGTAATGACCAAACTTGCTCCCTGAGAATGTTTTTTATCTAGCATGTGCTTTTTCACTAAGAAATCTTATTAAGTAGGAACTGACATTACAACCCAGGATAAACAATTTCCCTTTTATCATTGATTATCAGTCATGCCATATATTCCATTAGAACTACAAATAAGTCCACCAGTTTATTTTTGCTATTTGTATAATGATAGCAAGGAGACATTCAAAATGGTAGATTCTAGAATCATTATTGCAATTCTGGTAAGATACAGTAACCTCCTGAATTCTGCTTTACAATTGCACCAGAGGCATGCTACACATCTCCTATTTGTCTTAGTGCTGCCTGATAGAAGAGGAAGCAACAACGGAGCAATCTGTGAGCTAATTAAAGTTCTGAGGAATGCAGCTCATACTGATAATCCCTTTTGTCACCTTCAATCACACTTGCCTTTGAGCCCAACAGTGGAAGATTCAATATCTTACAACTTTACACTGGTGCTTTAGTTTGTTTACTGTCACTGTAACAGAGCTTAACCTGTTCTGCATCATTAAAAAAAAAAAAATATATATATATATATATATATATATATATATATATATATACAGTTTTGCATAGAAATGTTTGCAAAATTTCAAATAAAATTAGAAAATAAATTCAAGTATATTAATGTTAGTGTTCCCTCGTTTCTTATGTATATGTTTAAAATTACCCAGCAGGAGACTTACACATTACTGTTATAGCCCCCAATGGAAACATGTTTAGCACTGAAATCTTGGTACCAATTCACGTCACATTTGTTCAATTTTAATAGAGATAACTTTTAAGTTATCATTGACACTTTGGTAAAATCATCATAACAAGTACTCAAATTCTGACATGTTAAATGGGGAGAGTGACAATACCAGAGGCCAGTGAAAGGAGACAGATGAATCGGTTCCTAAATTCTGTGAGTTTCAGGACCTTCTTTTGATTATCTGTTTCCTCCCATGGGTATTATTGACATTGAAAATTGTGGAAATACTTGAGGGGGGGCGGTGGGATGAAGGCTATAGAATAGGGCTATAATATTTATCAACCTTCACAACTTGATACATAACTTTATACTAGTATCTGTTTCTCTAAGTTGTGGTGGAATACTAATACTATTGGTGACACAAGGACCTAAACTGATAGATTTGCTTGAAATATCTGCCTTTGCTTATTTCCATTCATCACTTCCCATTTCTCCTTTACTTTCCTATCAATTTATAATGATATTTCAAGAAAATCTTTCCAGAGATCCCTTTTTTCATACAACTTAAAAATGAGAAAAGTGAAAAATATCCTGATCAATACATATCTATCTTCATCACCTACATTTAACTTTTAATTTTAATTTTCCTTAGACACTTTTAGTGTAAAATAATTCTGTGTGTGTGTGTGTGTGTGTGTGTGTGTGTGTTTACACAATCAGTATAGCCCTTGGGTGAAGAATTTGGCCTCTTGATTCAAGTAAATCTTGGTGCTATCCTGGATTCCTATCTCTGATATTGACAGCTTCAGCTTCCTTTAAAACAATGATTATAATTGTTTAATTAAATCTGCCTTATCAGGATGCTCTGATGATTAAATAAAATAGAGCATGTTCAGCACAGTTCAATTTCCTTTTAGGGTAAGTATTATAGAAGAATTATGGATATAATTTGTAGTTACAATTGATAGCAATTATATATTGGTATTTAGCTCCTTCATGAAGGCTGTAAATATCTCAATGATTAGGCTCTTTATTAAAATTTCAATATGACATTAAATTTAAAAAATCATTCTTTATTTTATGACTTTATTATTTCAAAACTTATATAAAAATTATGGAATCAATACTACTAAAATAAGTGTCAAATGGCTGAAAAAGAAATATTTGACTCTTGCCTTTAAACAAGTTGCAATTTAGTGATTAATGGATTTTATACATGAATACACAATGTAAAACCAAGTAATATTAGAAATAAAATAAAGTTCATAGTATTAATACTTTTCAAAAACTACAAAAGACACTGAGTAGCAAGGAATTAATTTAAAAAAGAGGCTCTTGAGGTGAATTTCAATACTTCTCCAACTACTTTTATGCTTACTCTAATTTTCATGTCATATGAAGAAACACTTAGCAACTGACATAAATATATTTTCGACAGTGAATTGGTGAACTTTGTTCATTTAGTGTCCCTTACTGGACACAGGATTAAAGGCCTTAAGATAGCTATATTAGAGTTTGTGTAGGGTTAGGTAAAACATTCTTTTATTATCTTTCCATCTTATTATGGAAAGTTTACAGAGGGTAGTATGGAAAAGCCCTACACAGCTCATACTTAAAATATGAAGTAAACCACATGATCTGCCATCTTGGTCCTCTCCCTTAAACTCATTCAGGGTGAAAATCAGTGACATTGTTTGAAGTTCTTTTGTTTGTTTATTTGTTTACTTGTTTTACAAGAATTCTGATACAGAGTACATATTATATATCAACAATGATTCCAACTTAGTCATTTAATCATTTACCTTTTATTTGGGTCTTTGGTCTTGCACATCAAAATAATTTATTAAATAGTACCACTGAGGTGACGGCGTAAACATGAATTAAATTCCCACTTTGTTCCAAACTCTTACATAGATAACAAATAGTAAAGATAAATAATACACTGGCCTTACTAGAAATTAAGAGATTACCACACATCCTTAAATTCAATCAGTTCCATGGTCAGTGAATGAACATAGTCATTGAATGAATGAATATAGTCATTGCAGACACTTACCATGGTGCAAAAATAAAAGTTATAGCAGACTCCTTTGATGATACTGTATTAATTTTCTGTTACAAACAAGAGAGTAGCCATTAAAATCAGTGGAGTTCATTCACTTTAGCATCTAAAATACCAAAGAGGTGTCAGAAATGTACGACTTAAGTATATAAAATTGTTTGAGGTTCAGATTAGAGAATTATAGCAAATTCGACTTTGAAATGATCTCGAAAATTTTGAGAACACAGTCTACTCCTAGTATTAGTACAGAGTAGTGGAAAAAAGCAGGTTTTGTAGCTAATCTGACCAGGTTGAAATGTCTGCTCACACTCTTATTCTTTGACCCTAAGAAAGCACCTCATTTTTCACCTTTACAATTGTAAAATGGAAAAAAAAAATCCTCCTTATAAATGTATTTTATTGCTTAATTTAATATAAGCAAAGAGTAAACAATTATGACTCATAGTAAAATCTAGATATTATTAAAATTATAAAGTGTCTCCTTTATAGTCAGGAAGGTCCTTTATTTTTTCTAAAGGACCAGATTTCTAATATTTCAAGCTTTGCAAGCCATGTAATTTCTCTCCAAACAGCTCAGATCTGCCAGTGCAACATGAAAAACCTCCATAGAAAATCTTTAAATGAAAGATAGGTGTTTTATAATAAAACTTTACTTATAAAAAAAAAAACTTTACTTATGAACACTGTAATTTGAATTTTATATAATTTCATGTGTCACAAAACATTATTCTACTGATATGCTTCAACCATTTAAAGTTAAAGATGTAAAAATCTCTAGATTTTGGGCTCTACAAAAGTGGACAGCAGGTTGGATTTGCTCGATGGTATCCCATTTAGGTCTTTTGGGCAACTTGGGGTTGTTGGCCTTACCTATATAATAAAGTTTATAAGATCTCCTTACCTGACACAATAGTGCTGTGATATGGCAGTGGAGAAAACATGCTGAAAATACCAAATAATTGGGATTCTGGCTGGCTTATTTGGTAGAGTGTGAGATTCTTGATGTTGGGGTTGTGAGTTCAAGCCCCACTTCAGGGGGAGAGATTACTTAAAGAAAAAAAAAGGAGAAGAAGAAGAAAAGAAGAAAATAGTCATTAATCAGTTCTTTGCAAGCAGATAATATGTTATTATAAAATTGCAAGTTCAACCAGAAAATCATATATAATACATCTCTATTTTTTTTTCATTTATAACAATTGTCACCCTTGTAATTAGTAGAAGAATGTCTTTCTCCTTGGACTATAAGCTCTTTTATTTTTTTTTTT
The DNA here is from genome assembly GCA_004023965.1 of Spilogale gracilis. Lineage (NCBI taxonomy): Eukaryota > Metazoa > Chordata > Mammalia > Carnivora > Mephitidae > Spilogale > Spilogale gracilis. The sequence goes on from PITA01012910.1 coordinate 46,651, forward strand.
AAGATTTTATTTATTTATTTGACAGAGATCACAAATAGGCAGAGAGGCAGGCAGAGAAAGAGGGGGAAGCAGGCTCCCTGCAGAGCAGAGAGCCTGATGTGGGACTCGGATCCCAGGACCCTGAGATCATGACCTGAGCTGAAGGCAGAGGCTTAACCCTCTGGGCCACCCAGGCACCCTGGACTATAAGCTCTTAAGGGCAAGAATCCGCCTATTTTATTTATCCTGGTCAGAGTTAGTGCGGCATGGTAGGCTGTCAATAATATAGAATTAATGAATACATAGAAATAAAATAGTGCATATTTCATCATTTATTTCTATCTCCTCCATGTTGTAAAAATTTAAATTTATCTAGATTGAAATAAATGGAAGAAAAAGTGGGTTACAAACTAGTGGATTATTACTGAAATGACCATTATTGTTCTCTTCTAGAACATGTGTTGATGCATGCATTGTCCACATCCTTGAGCATATGTCTCTATTGTAACTTGCCTACAAGCCCATTAATCATTTTCTTCACTTTTCTACTTTGCATTTTCAGATACTTCCAATTATGATGACTATTTTAACTTTCATTTAAATTCATTGTCAAATACTGGAAAATAATTGACTCCTTTCAATCTATTTTTTATTAAAAATAACTACATGAACACATCTAGAAAATCTGGCAAGTTATAAACAAATTTAATAAGCAACATACAGTTTTTGAAAGATATTTTAGGGAGAAAATTAACAGGTTTTTTTGCTACCATGTTTTCTTTCTCTTTCCCTCCTACTTCTATTTTCTAATTACCTAATATCTTGACTTATTTGTTCTACATTTTTTCAGCAGCTGTCTCCCTAAAGATTAAGTTTATACATTTTCTTCTAAAATTTTTCAATTACCCTCTTCTAATGGATCCTGTTTATTGCCTCCCTGTCTGAGATACTGTTACAGATTCTTATTCTTATTAAACCACCCAGGTTTCTGAAACCTCAGGTAGCAACCATGGCGATGGTCACTTCAAAAAATAGAAGATGGGGGACGCCTGGGTGGCTCAGTTGGTTAAGCAACAGGTCATGATCCCGGAGACCCGGGATCAAGTCCCACAACCGGCTCCTTGCTCGGCAGGAGGCCTGCTTCTCCCTCTCTCACTCCCCCTGCTTGTGTTCCCTCTCTGGCTGTGTTTCTCTGTCAAATAAATAAAATCTTAAAAAAAAAAATAGAAGATGAAATTCCAAACTTTTCTTAAATTAACGAAGTGAAGTCCACTCTTCTTGGAGCCGCTCACTGCATGGTAGAGTCTGATGCCCCCCCCCCCCCGCAGCTTGCATTGCTGCTGCATGGAGAATGGCTGTATGATTAGGCCACAATCTTCAATGAGTAAACATACTCCTCGGTTCTGCAGTGTTCTTGGTCACACATTTATGGAGTTTCCCAGTTTCCCAAGGGCAGTGGAGATTACTGCCAGGCACAGCGCGACGACCTCTGTGCAGACATGTGAACTGTAGAAATTCATTACTACTCCACCAAGAAGCCCCCAAAGAGTGGTCAACCTGGACACAGAAGTGTTGAATTGAAATCCAAAGAGTATTTTACAAGCGTTATGACCTGGATGGGGTAAACCTCAGTGTACTTCCTTTCTGTTGCCTCAGTAGTACTAGCTTGAAGAATTGCTGCTTTTTGTTAGGAGGTTCATTTCATTTCCCATTACTCCCAACTTCATACTCAAAGCACTGAGAATTTCAAGTGGAGTATATTGAAGTAGACTCAGTTTCTTTGCTTCATTTCTGTATTCAACTTTTTAAATTCTTTCATAACCCTATTGAGTATTTTTTAACTAAATTAACATGGCTCGAATGAACCACCCAGCTCCTGTGGAAGTCACATACAAGAACATGAGATTTCTTATTACATACAATCCAACCAATGTGACCTTAAACAAATTTATAGAGTAACTTAGGAAGTATGGAGTTACAACAACAGTAAGAGTATGTGAAGCAACTCATGACACTACTCTTGTGGAGAAAGAAGGCATCCATGTTCTCGATTGGCCTTTTGATGATGGTGCCCCAACATCTAACCAGATTGTTGATAACTGGTTAAGTCTTGTAAAAATTAAGTTTCATGAAGAACCTGGTGGTTGTATTGCTGTTCATTGTGTTGCAGACCTTGGGAGAGCTCTGGTGCTTGTTGCCTTAGCATTAATTGAAGGTGGAATGAAATATGAAGATGCAGTACAGTTCACAAGACAAAAGCGGTGAGGAGCTTTTAACAGAAAGTAGCGTTTGTATTTGAAGTATCGTCCCAAAATGCAGCTGTGCTTCAAAGACTGCAATGATCATAGAAACAACTGTTGTGTTCAATAAAACTGGGGTGCCTGATGTCATTTGCCTTGGAAGTGGAACTTGAAACAGGACCCAATTTGTCATACATATTAGCCAACATGTTGGCTTGGTGATGAAGTCTAATGAAGCTTCCATAGGAGTATTGGAAAGCAGTTTTATCAGGCCACAATTCTGACGGGATTGCAACCTCTATGTTTGCGTCACAGTCATCCTATTTGGACACTTAGCAAAAGATTTTTGCTTTACAACATTTAAAATGTGCTTATCACTTGTACCAATTGACCTTTCCTGAAATCATGCAGTATTGAGTTATGTCTTTAAGTTTATCCCCATGCCAGAATCTTATCAATATATAAGAAATTTAGAAAGATTAGGTGCCAAAATACCCAACACAATACCTGTTCTATATTTTTAGTATAATACAGAACTAAAATCCCAGGAACTATGAACTCTCTGGACCTTATGTGGTTTATTAAAATTCCTTCAGTCATTTCAAACGTCGAAATTAGGACCTATATGGTTATTTGCCTCCTCACTTTACATTTACATCTCCCACATTTATACCAGTATACATCAGGTTTGCTCAACTTTTTTTTTTTCCAAGTCTTAAAATGATTATTTTATGTCTTTCTCCAAATTTCATTTTGTGCTGTTAAGGAAAACCTACATTTTGAAAATCTGCATTGTACAGAAGCACATGTCTTTAATGTCTCCAGAAAAAAAAGCCTTACAGTTAATTTTAACATTTGCACTTTGGGGTGCAACTTAGAGGGAGGGCCTGAAAAAAGAACGGGAGGGGCTATTAAGTATTTTTAGTAAAATGTGGCCTTTGTCCTGTGCAGAACATGTAGAATATGCTCTTTAATTTAGTAAATATTTTTAAAAGGTAGATATGCTTTGTTATTGTAGCTAAAACAATTCTTAATCATAAAATTTCTGAAATACTTATAATTTTTTTCTTATCTGAAGTTACCAACTTATTTTTGTTTGAAGTGTGATTTTTTTTCCTTCTCTTCCCAACCTCTCTTGCAAAAAAAAAAAAAAAAAGTGGGTTTCTGCTAATGAATTGAGCAGACATCTAATATTTTATATGCCTTTTGAGCTGTGTAACTTAATATTTGGATACTTGATAATTTGTTTTATTATGTAATTGATAAAATGGTGATGTGTATTAATGTTACTTCAACCATAAGACAAAAGCGGTGAGGAGCTTTTAACAGCAAGCAGTGTTTGTATTTAGAGGAGTATCATCCAAAAATGCGGAATATTTATATCCTCCCATGGCCGTTATGGTCTTATCCTCCTGGTTGGTATTCTTTCTTAGTTCTAATTGCTATCTCTCTCTCGATCTCTCTTTCTCTCTCTCTTTCTCTCTCTCTCTCTCTCTCACACACACACACACACACACACACACGCACGCAAATACACACAGATTCTACTGCTGTCACTCCTTTCTAGCTTGCATATTTTACCATCTATCTGAAATTACAAAGGTATGTGTATATGTTATACATGTGTATATATATATATACACATACACAGTATATATATACTGTCTGGGAATGTGTGGTTATAATTCTGTGGGACAAATAATTTGTCAGTGTTCACCAGCTTGTAAAAAACTAGTGCAAGAGCTTAGACAGCTAAATAAATAATGAGATGCAAAAAATAATAATAAAAATAAAATAAAGTAACAAAGAGATAAAAAAGATTCTTTCTTATTTGTAGCCCTCAGAATCATTTGGCATTTCCCCACAGAACTATAACAGGAAAGTGATTTGGAACTTCCACCAATATATCCCCCAAAGCTCCTTGTAGGTACAGTAAAGAGCTTGGAGGATGTGAGATCATTTCCCACATGTTTTTAACTTCCCTACTTTTTCCCACTAGATTCATCATTCTTATCTAAGAAGGGGAAAGATTCTCATTTTCCACACTTTTACCCTACCACAGTGTCCTCAAGGGAGTAATTTGTGGGAATATGGGCTCCAGAGTGCCTTTAAATTTTCTAGCAAGTATAATCAGCACCCCCACTGGAAGGCATTACCATATACTGATGCATCAGAAGTTAGGCAGTTGGAGTTTTGCCATTTGCTTAACATGTTAAGAGCACAAAGTAATTTATTTTATGTCATTTGTTATTCTTAGGTAATATGCTTCCATCATTTTGCCTTCAGTTGAAAAACACTACTATATTTAAATACTGGATTCTGTACCTTTGAACTTTATGAACTTTAGACTACATTTCTGTCCAATCTAGATAGTAATTTCTAGACTTGTGGTTAGTAACAGTATTATTCCCATTAACATTGTATCACTACAATGGAGGTGTAATATATACACTTATTGTACATGTTATCCAATGTTCAGCTCAGTGTCTCAGGTCAACAGTTGTGCCAGCATGAGGATATGATTAGACAGTATGACTGTAAAAGAATGAATTTGACATGACCAATAAAAGCCCGTATAATGAAAAAAAAAAAAAAAAGCCTGTGTAATATAATTACAAGGAGCAAAAGGGGTATGATTTACCTTTTATTTAGCATAGTAAATGGGGAGAAAATAACTACTTTTTATTTCTAGGGTCCATATTCAGTGAAAATCTTTAAACCATATGCTTCAGTTTTTGTAATTACTATATTTCCAATTTCAAATAAGTGAATCTGTTAATCATTTGGAGGTATACTAAAGTCTCAACTGTATGATCTGGTTAAAATTAACTAAATGTATTTATCTCACACTTGTTTTTAGGAAACTTATATTTTCAGTGGTACAGATTTATTGAATATTTTGTCACTTAAGGCCAGTTGTTTGTCTTTGTAATCTTTACATAAGGTGTCACGGAATATTTATATCCTCCCATGGCTGTTATGGTCTTATCCTACTGGTTGGTATCCTTTCTTAGTTCTAATTGCTATCTCTCTCTTAATCTCTCTCTCTCTCTCTCTCTCTCTCTCTCTCTCTCACACACACACACACACACACACACACACACACACGCAAATACACACACACAGATTCACTGCTATCACTCCTTTCTAGCTTGCATATTTTACCATCTATCTGACATTACAAATGTCTGTTGTTGAAAAGCATAACAGAAGAAAAAAAGTAATGTTTTTTACTGCATCTTAATTTTATTTCCCTTGATGGTTTTGATGCAAAAAGTGATGTTAATTATTGGTACACCTAATAATTATATGACCATAATTGTGACTGTACACAGTGAAAGCTGAGGTGATCACTGGGATAAAATAAGGCTAATCTAGTGTAAAATCATAGGTTAAAGAGATATTATAACATAAGAGACTGAAAAAGCAGAATCCATGTTTTATGTTCCCAAAACAAGGGACAAAAAAAGAAAAAAAAGTCACTGCATTTTTTTAAAGATTTTATTTATTTATTGGACAGAGAGAAACACAGCTAGAGAGGGAACACAAGCAGGGGAAGTGAGAGAGGGAGAAGCAGGCTTCCTATATAATATTCAATTACATCATCAAAATATCCACTCTCTGAAAAGCTGTGAATTTCTTTCATTGCTAACACACTCAGTTGCTATAAATTACCATATTTTTTTAAAAAAATAAATTGCTCTCATTTTGCAGAAAAGTTTGAAAAGTTTATTTGTCTTTTGTGCTGAAACTGACCATAACAACACACAGAATTTTCCATTTAAATATCTGTTCTGTGTTTAGCTCATCTGTAGAGATGTACAGTTATACTTTTAAAAACAAAATGTTGATGATTTATATGGGTGTCCATTTGTGAGTTACAGAAATGAATCTGAGCAAAATCAATAAAAAATTGAACATTTACTATGTGAAGGCACAGAGTACTTAAGCCCCAGTTAAGACTATGAGAAGACCTGAACAGGAAACTAGAACATGCTACCTTCTCTTTTTGTTTCTGCTTCTCTTGTCATATGCTCATTCTGCTTTTCTGTAAACTGTCTCCCTCTGCTTTGTTGCACAGTGATTCTTTAACCCCCCTATCTCTTTATGACTTTTTTTTCCCCACAATGTTTCATTCCAAAATGCCTGGGTATCAGGTGCTGATCATTTCAATGTGGACTAGGTCACCATCTATAGCTCTGTCAATTGTGAAGGAGAGAGTAGGCAGGATTACTTAGTTCCGAATGCTCATGGAGTACTGTTATGATTGATAAGGGTGTAGGTGCAAAAAGAAAAATTGACTTAGATTGGCAGTCAATTCAAAAGCTACCCACTATCCATATTCACTCTGCCTGAGTTCTTGTAATCAGGATTTACACATCAAAGTTGCCCTTGAGTTAAACATTTGAATAATCAAGTGCAATATTTGCGTTTCAGGATTTTTGACTCTCAAGTAAAGTAGTCAAAAATGGACATAAGGTTTACTCAATGCTTACAAGTTATTTCAACTTTTTATACAGAGGTGATATTTCACCTAATATTACTATTTATGAAAAGTTGTTTATGGAGAAGATTGAGGGATTGATTCAAGTCTGAAGTTATAATGATCAAATATACAGATTGAAAAGAGGTGACAGAGCTTCTCCTCCATGGATAGAAGATTATTATATAAATTCCGGGTGGCAGGGGGAGAAGTGATTTAAAAAGTAAAAGTGTGTAATGCAGTGTCAAATATTTAAGTTAACAAGGATAAAATATGAAAATAAGTATCACCTTTGGCAACATATTCCACATTTCCTATACAGAACATTTTAAGATCTAACAAAATTTATTTGAGACCTTAACCAATAGAACTGGTTTAGAAGTAAGTGGAGAGTGTTTCTATGATTTGTAGTGAGTAGAAAATGAAAATTTTGCAAGGGAAGCATAATATATGGCAGAAAAAATATGTACATAAATATCCATTACCCCCTTCTTTCATTTAAGTTACAGATCTCCCTGAGATTTAGTTGGCCATATGGCTACTCAGCTAGAAAAACATAGTCCATGTTTTTTTGCAACCTGGTAAAGCCATATTTTGATTTAAGCAATGTGAGCAGAAGTGAAACAAGCAATTTGCAGATTGCCCTCTACTTCAAATTCTCTTTTCCCCTGAGATTTGGAGTCGCTGCCTTAGACCCAGAAATGTAAACCCAGTGCTATGCAGTCCTAACAATCTTACTTCCTCTGTTCTACTTAGTTCTGCACTATTTCTTGCCAGAGGAATGCACTTCAATTTTATGCAGGTTGACCCCTTTTTGTGATAGTAAACAAGAACATTTAACTTAATTAGTTTACTTATCAAGTAATAAGCTCATTATCATTTAAGACTGAGGAACAGGGGTGCCTGGGTGGCTCAGTCCATTGACTGTCTGCCTTTGGCTCAGGTCATGATCCCGTGGTCCTGGGGATGGAGTGCTACATGGGGCTCCCTGCTCAGCAGGGAGTCTGCTTCTCCCTCTCCCTCTGCCTATCCCCTTGCTTGTGTTCTCTCTCTCTCTAATAAATAAATAAAATCTAAAAAAAAAAAAAAAAAGGACTGAGCAACAGAGCTTGTTCAGTGAAAAGTCAGAGGGTGAAATTTATTTGCAACCGAGTTGCAAGTCAACGCAGTGCAGTAGAAAAGGAAGGTGGGCATGAGACTTAAGGGAATAGTACAAATATGGACACAAAGGAGAAGTGACAGCTTCTTGGATTTTAGTTGGTGAGCACACAAAATGGACACATGGTGGGTTTATGTTCCACCATTCTGACTGAAACATTGTTTCATCTTCAGGTCTGCAGGGAAGAATCCTAGTAGTATTTCCTGTCTTAAAATAGTTCATACAGGGGCCCCTAGGTGGCTCAGTCATTAAGCATCTGCCTTCTGCTCAGGTCATCATCTCAGAGTCCTGGGATTGAGCCCAGGATGGGGATCCCTGCTCCAGGGAAAGCCTGCTTCTCCCTCTTTCACTCCCCCTGCTTGTGTTCCCTCCCTCACTGTGTTTCTGTCTATCAAATAAATAAATAAATAAAATCTTAAAAAAAAATTAGTTCATACAATCAGCAACCAATGACATTTATTAGACCTCTGATCTTTGCCGAATTTAAACTGCGGCACATAATGTGGTGATATAAAGTGCAAATGAGGATATGAAGAACCAGAGCTTCACAGGATTAAACATATTCTGATATCTGTGTTAATTTTCTTCAATTAGTTTGGATTTTCAGGACAAAGTGTTGGAATTCTTTTATTGTAGCTTACATAAAACCATTGAACAGGCATGAAAGAATAAGTGAAAGTGTACTAATGATCAGAAGGCCTTATAGATAATTTTGCACAGCCTTTGACCATGTAGGTGGTGATGAGTGGAGAATGAAGGGAGAGAAGAAAATGGTGTGAACAAATCTCAACAATGGAACAGCGATATATAGGAATGCATTGTAGATCAGATGGGCAAGTGTATGGAAACTAAAGCAGAGAGAGTATTATGGCCAAATTATAGAACATTATTGACTAAATTCTTTTTTTTTAAATGAAACAGAGAACAAGAGATGATAATATACATGATCAAGATTCAATATTGGAATTCATGGTTAACTGATTTCTTGATCCATGATTTCTGCAAACATGACCCTAGGTTTTCAGGTGTGTGTGTTGGGGAGAGAGGCATGCACCTCCTTGTACATTTTAGTGTGAAGAACTTCCTTGGGATAAGAACTTTTTTGGACAATTAGATGCTATCTTGTCTTATGATTTTTCAATAGAACCAACAGGATTTATTTTAATGCAGTTGCTCAGTGATTTCTTTTTCCATTATAGAATTATTGCGGAGCTTGTCAATATTTTTATTTTTTTAAGGGAAAGACATCTATAAAGGAACAAAGACATCATACTGGGGAAAGGTTTCAGGATATGCCTCTTCTTTTTCTTTTTTTCCTTTTCTTTTTCTTTTCCTTGTCCATTTTTTCTTTTTTTCCTTCCCTCTTTTCTTCCCTCCCTCCCTTCCTTCCTTCTTTCTCTTTCTTCCTTCTCTTTCTTTTCTTTTTAAAAATAATTTATTTATTTATTTGACAGAGAGAAACACAGCTAGAGAGGAAACACAAGCAAGAGGAATGAAAGGGGGAAAAGCAGGCTTCCCGATGGGCAGGGACCCTGATGTGGAGCTCCTACCTGGGACTCCGGGATCATGACCTGAGCTGAAGGCAGAAGTTTAGCAAATGAGATGCTCAGTTGTTAAGGCAGACACTTAACAACTGAGCCACCCAGGTGTCCTATCTTCCTTCCTTCCTTCCTTTCTTCCTTTTCTTTTTCCTTTCCTTTTTCCTTTCCTTTCCTTTCCTTCTTTCCTTTCCTTTCCTTTCCTTTCCTTTCCTTCTTTCCTTTCCTTTCCTTTCCTTTCCTTTCCTTTCCTTCTTTCCCCCTCCTCTCCTCTTTTCCTCTCTTTTCCTCTCTTTTTCTCTCCTTTCCTTTTTCTTTTCTTTTCTCTTTTCTTTCCTTTTCTTTCTTTTCTTTTCTCTTTCTTTCTTTCTTTCTTTCTTTCTTTCTTTCTTTCTTTCTTTCTTTCTTTCTTTCCTTCTTTCTTTCTTTTTTTACTACACAGGAGATGGGAACTAATAGAGCAAGGTAATCAAAAAAAAGCACTTTGCTTTACATATTGAGACTTTTTTTTTTTCTGATTCAATTGAATGTATGCAAAGACATCATGACCACAAGGGGTCAGCCAAGACCCAAAGGCAAGAAAGGTGTGCTGCATTGAGGTTTTGTTCAAAGAACCTCCGGGTTTTCTAAAAACCAGCATTAAAACACTGCTGTATGCTATTCAAAGTCAATATCTGCACTATTATTTGTCCCAGGTTTGCTTACTTCTGTCTGCTCAACTTAAACATTTTACTAATAGACACTGTAAAATGGTTTAGACAGGACTTCGGCAAGATATTCAAGAAAGGTTTCATAAAACCAGTAGACTCCCTTTCTGAAAGAGTAAACAAATCAGATAGCACTCAGTGAATGATTCTCCACACTTGACTCTGCCACATTCACATTAAATATCTTATGGCCCTCACTTCTTAGAGCTGTCTTTTTAAGATGAGAATAAAATTATTTTATTTGACCAGTATTGCTCAACACATGTGAGGCTCAGTGATTGATGTAATCACACCAATTCATTTAAAATAATCCCGAATGTGGAAAACCATTATAAATTGACAGTATGTGGAGCATTAACACTTACTAGAAACAATGCAATCTCCTTTTGTTCCACTTTGCATGCTTAAGTGTTCCCTATTGTATTCCTCTGTATACTTTCAAATCAGAAATATGACAAGTTCCTTTGTTTGCTGAACTACCACATAGAAGACACATCTCCCAGACAAGGGCTTGTGCACTTTAGCTGCTCCGCAGGAGACAAGTTTTTCAATAAATACCATTTCTTAATAGTCTAGCTCATTAATGATTTTTCTTACTTTCTGAAAGTATGCCAAATCCCTCATGAAACTCAATCACATTTCAAGAGCAAAAGCACAAATACATAGAAACTCTGAAATCTTGTATTAGGCAAGCTTCCCCGAACATTTTGTATCCCTTCTGCCGAGACACTTTAGAATATAGAACTATAATGTCTCCTTCATCAACACATGACGTAATGTAAAATATAGAGTGACTGAGAGCAAGTGATTTGCAGTTGCTAGGTCCAGAAAAAAAATGTTCTCCCAAAGTAAAAAGTAAACCAACAAAGTAGAATTACAGGCTCTGAGCTTAACCATTTGTGTGTAAAGGAAATAAGAAAAGGATTCTTGTAAAAAGATTTTTACTCCCTCTGGAGAGAATAGTGTAATAGGGATCCTTCGGTTGGCATCAACACAACTATAAACCTACAATGTACAAAGTCAGCACAATTCATTACTTGCCATTGAATGTGAAGCTTAAAAATCTCCATGGAGAAGAAATACCAAACTCTATGTACCAGGTGTTACTCTAGGCTTGTTCTCTATGGCATTTTTCTCCTTATTTTGTAAGCACTTTGTTGGAACGGTGCATGATTCGCCCCTCCTGCCATGCCCAAGCCACCAGAAATTCTGGTGGAAGTACCTGTGAATGTGAATGAAAGCCCAGAGGGGCTTTCCCTGCCTAGAATCCGAAAAGCCACTTACCCTGTGGGTCGGGGCAATATGTCCTTGGTGTGCTTATTCAAGACATATAGTTCCATTTAATCTTCCTCCCAGTAATCATATCTCTGTATCTCTTATCTCTATTTCTTGATCCCTCTGACTCAATGGTCTCAACTTCTGTGAGTTTAAGTAATCACTCTATACCTTGCAGTAACAATACTAATCCTGTCTCTAGGGTGGGTGCAAAAGCAGTTAAAGATTTAACTGCACCACCCAACTTACTCACTTGGGACTAATAAAAGACTGGGACCCTTGACAGTCAAGGGAGAAGAAGCTGTGAGATGGAGAGAAACTGAGAGACTGAGAGAGGAAGAAGGAAAGCAGAGCGAAGAGACAAAGCCATGAGACTGAGAGTCTGAGAGACAGAGACACAGACACAGACACAGAGAGAAAGACAGAGAACCTGCGCAGGGAGAGGCAAAGGCAGAGAGAGCGAAGCAAGAGAGAGCGGAGCAAGAGATAGACAGAGAGACTGAGGCAAAGGCTAGAGCCTGCAAAGCAAGAGACTGAAAGAGAAGCAGAGAGAGCAAGATAGACAGAACCAACTGTTTGCCTAAAGCTAGATGCTGCACCTTCAGGACTGACTCAACTCCCGGCTCGGCTCCGTGTGGTTTCTTTCCCGGTTTCAGGGGGGTGGCCGGCCTTCGGCACTTACCATCTCGCTCAGCCCCTGGAGGGTAACAGGCTGGTCCAGTTATCCCTCCCCCGTACCAGTGTTGCGGAGAGAGCAACAGCACTTTAGGCACAACAATTGTATCAATTATTGAATTTATCTTTCCAGGAACGATGTGGGTTTTTAATAAATATTAAATAGCAATAATCATAAATGTCCAGAAAAAAATATCATTTTCATTTGAGAGCCAGAAATCTTAAAAATAAGCAATAGTTTTATTGAAATACAATGTAAATTAACAAATACATTTAAATTATAATGTTTTGTAGTAGGATTAGCATGTTGCTTTGCTTTTTGTTTTGTTATAGATTGTCCTTATATTATGTCAAAAGAAAATATTTTCAAAATACAAACTTCATATTCTTGTCCAAAGCCATACTTATTTCATGAAATAACATAAATGATTCCTAACAGAATGTTTGTTTTATCTATTTATAGTATTCAATTTTGCAGGATAATTGTGAATCTAATCTAGATGGAGGAATATTTCTTTTTAAAATATGCCATATAAGGTTCATCTGGTTATTTTCACTTTCAAGATAAAGACAAGCAAATGTGACTGTAATAATGAAAGTAGAGTTTATAAGCCATGGTCAAATTATTATGATTCAAATGAAATATGAGGATACTATGTGGAGGAAGATCTGCACATGTTTGGGTGCTAATTATATTAGACATATTTTGATCAAAAAGTTAAAACTTTAGCAACATAAACCGCGGGATATGCAAGTCTCTGATAAATAAAAGAGATGAAAAACTCACAGTTAACTGCAATATAAGACATAACAATGGAAAATAAGGTTGATGTAAGATGATGATGATGATTAAAATATGTCTTATAAATTAAATGGCATTAAATTCTTTAAAATTACAAAGAACTTATATGCCTTGATATTTGTAGGTAGGAAAGGCTTAATGGAGATGGCTGGACTTTTCAGCTGGCTCTTAAATAAAGAGCTAC
>PITA01012911.1:0-52427 GCA_004023965.1 Spilogale gracilis
CCTGAGATCCAGGTGGGGCAGGACCCCTGAGGTCCAGGTGGGGCAGGACCCCTGAGATTCAGGCGGGACAGGGCAGTGCTCCCTCCTGAGGCTCCAGGGGAAGGTCCTGCCTCTTCCAGCTTCTGGGGCTCCAGGTGTCTCTGGGCTTGTGGCCGTGTCCCCCCCATCTCTGCCTCTGTCTTCACGTAGTTTCTCCTCCGTGTCTCCTCTTCTCTTACAAGGACCTCCGTCATTGGGTTTAGGGCCAGCCTGATCCACAATTACCTCATCTCAGATCTTTTACTTAATCCCATCTGCAAAGACCACATTCCTAAATAAGACCCCGTTCTCAGATTCCTGAAGTTCAGGATGTGGATCTGTCTTTCTGGGGGCCACCGTTTACCCCACTACAACATTCAACATATGTTGCCACCTTTTTGACATGGGCTCTGAGCACTCAGAATGGGGTCCTGCCATACTGCCAGAGGCAGTCTTCTGGTTTTTGGATCTTCAACTTTTCCTTCATTTCCTGTGTCCCATCCTCACCCTTTCTACCTGCTCACTTGTGCCGGTCCCCACTGCTTGAAGCCAGAACCCTGCCTCCGTGTCCTACCTGCTCTGTGGGACTCCCAAGACCTCCCGTTTCTACTGGGAGGGATATTTCTTCAATGCCCTGTGTTCTGCAGTTGTCACTGTGGCTCTTTTCCTACCTGACCGACTGGGTTTCCCACTGCTTTCTAACATTTCTATTTTTGTAAACTAAGTTTTATATCTATCTATCTATCTATCTTTCTATAAAGTTCCAAATCTCGGTCAATAGACAGCAGTATGAACAAAATCGAGAGAGAAAAGAAGTGTTTCACTACGAGGTCTCCAAAGCCTGCAGTGGCATTTATATTGAGCTGTGGGGATATGTGGGTCAGCAGAGATGGCCAGCAGATCCTATTGTCCCTGTGTGAGCTAGTCTAGACCAAAGCATTGTCTGAGAAGATAAAGGTGATTCACCCTGGCCAAGGACGTACCGGCCACAGTGTCAGAGTCCACTGAGAACAAAACAAAAGAGAAGAAAAGAAACAGACAAATATGTATTTATTCCCTGGCACTGGGCACATCTTATAAGAGACCAACAAAGATAGAAATTCTATCCCCGGCTCAAGGAGCTCACCGCCATGGCAGGGTCATGCAAGTCCTTCCATTTCAAATCAGTGGCGACTGAAACTGTTTCAGGTGTTCAGGTGTTCCTACACCTGTTCACATCCCCCAGAGTTTGTCAACGGTGTGAATTCTTTACGGTCTCGTTTCTCAGTGTTACACAAATATGAAATAAATGCCCTCCCATGATTTGACTTTTCACAGTGGAATGTAATCATAATTACAGATGGAGAAGAAAAACAGTGATTTTTTTTTTTCCTGGCAATCGCATGTATCTGGGACGTAGTAAAGGCACGATGTAGTATAATGAGAAAAATCCTACATCAAGCTGAATCATATAACATTTCTTCATATATTATGGGCAAGACTCAGAGGACTGAGAATATCCTTATACTTGAAGACTTGAAGAGATGACCGTGCAAGCTCAGATCTGGGATTCTGTGCTCGTTTCTACTGGGAGGGATATTTCTTCAGTGCCCTGTGTTCTGCAGTTGTCACTGTGGGCCATTCTCTTTCCAGAATTTCTGGGTGTGGAGCGTACGGCAGGGCAGAAGTCAAGCCACATTAGCAAATGTGCTCATTTTCCAGAGGGATGTCCTGTGGGCAGATAGGGGTGAGGTGCCCTTCTCCTTCTTGTGCCTGTTCATATTGCTTCATTCCTGATTTTGATGCCTCCATTGGATGGTGCACGGCGGCACGATGGACAGGTCAGCCTCCTACCTCGTCACTACAGCTCAGCATCTCTGCTCTAGCTACCCTAAAGATGTTTTCCTGATGTCTTTTCTGCCCAGAAAATACCCGTTCATCTTTGCCTCTCAGAAGGGAATTGAGAAGCAAAGGGAACTGAGAAGCACAGGGTTGACGCGGGCATCGCCTGAGGACTTGTCCCTTTGAGAAAGTTGTACCTGCCCCTCCCTGCCTCCGGTCTTCATGCTCTGTTCATTTCCATCAAAAACAAGCCAAGTGGAAAATGCCTTCCCCTCTGTTCAGTTCACCGGAGACACGTCAAGACCTGCCAGTGACATTTCCAGCTTTAGTCAAGGTTGTGAGGGAGAAAGGAATGGGTGAATCACTCCTTCCGAGGACAGCAATCAAGCTTTCAACGGGGGATCTGACCCCTTGAGACAAAGGAAGTGGGCATTGGGCGAAACCCCTAAAATCCGATCGGAGGACATCTAATCCTTGTCCGAAACTCCGCCGTGTGGAAAGCCACCTCTAACATAAAGCAAAACACCATCTTAGCAAGATGAACTCAGGAAACCGCATTTTATGGGATTGCCGCAGATAAGAGGAGAGGGTTAAGGTTTCTTGGAGGTGTGACTTTTGAACCAAATTGGGAAACTGCAGATCCCCTTGGGCGCACTCCATTCCCAACCCCTCCTTGCAAGTCTGTCACCGAGGAGCAGAAAACAACTCAGAAGTCTCTAAATTTGTGTGAACGATGAGATGAAACTTGCAGGCTTTCTAACCGTGGGGAGGCGATGCTGACAGCTCAAATTACGGGTTTTCACAGCCCCGGTGTTGTGCCTCATTTTTGCTTCTCGGAAACAAGAACTAGGCGTGCATAAATTAACCCGAAGAGATATTACAGCCAATAATTAGGCACGCTTGCAGTGAAAAGTATGGGGTTGGTTGTGTGAGTCACAGAATATACAATTTTCTCCTGATCTGGCACAGAAATACGCCGCATTCAGATTGCTCTTCTGCCGACTATAGCAAGAACCAAATCTACCAAAAAAATATTTTTTTAACAAGAAAAAGCGAAAAACCAAAAACAAACTCAGAACCAAAACAACAGGTGCTGCCTGTTGATTAGAAATCTAGATGCATGTGTGTCTTCATGGCCACCTGTATTTGGGAGCTCCAGGTAACTAGCAATGAGACCCGTCACTTCCTACCACATCCCTCACTTCCTAGCTCCCTATTCATATAAATGACCCATACTGTGCACCTGAAATTCCTTAAATTAACCTCACTTTTACGGGTGTACTATTCTTGTGGTGTAGTGGCTAACAGCATTTGCTTCATCAACGTTCATATTTTTTTTTAAAGATTTTATTTATTTGGCAGAGAGAAACACAGCCGGAGAGGGAACACAAGCAGGGGGAGTGAGAGAGGGAGAAGCAGGCTTCCCGCCGAGCAGGGAGCCCGATGTGGGACTCGATCCCGGGTCTCCGGGATCATGACCTGAGCCAAAGGCAGTCGCTCAACCAACTGAGCCACCCAGGAGCCCCCATATTTTTTTTTTGAAGAAAAAAAAAATTTTTTTTAAGTAGGCTTCATGTAGGGCTTTGGATTCACAACTCTGACATCAGGACCTGAGCTGAGATCAAGAGTCAGGAGCTCAAGCAATGAGCCATGCAGGTGCCCTTCATTCCTGTAAGTTTGAAGAACCCTTTTCCTGTGCTTCTTAAATAGAGTCTTAAGTGATTCTTTTGAAGCTCTCACAAATCATTTGGAGGAATTTCTCCTTCCCCCAAGCTCTGAATAATATCAATACCTTCAGGGATCCTTGAAGGTTTCAGAGAAGTTAGTTAAGAATTCTATGAGCGGGAACATTTTTATGCAGAGGTAAATCTTTCCAAATTTCATCACTGAAACTGATTCACTGACATTTGCCTTCCTTTGATAAATTTCGGGAGCACATGCTTTTCCTGGAATCGTCCCTTTAATTCTGCTTTCCAGGGGGCATTTGTATAAACCATTGCAAATCACATTGATTTTCGTGATTGGTGCACCATTTTGAAATCCATTTTGGGTTTCATTTTGGGTAAGTGCACTTTGTCCTTTTCTAATTGCTTTCCAGGGTGTATGTGAATTTTTTTGTTTCTACAAAATCAAGTCTCTGTAGCTTGTGTCCACGGTCACTAAGGCCCCTGTAGGCTTTGGGAACAAGTTTGGATTTTATATTCCTAGTAAACAATCTATCATTTCTGCTCCTCATCTACAGACTCATGTAGTAAACTCCTCCTTTAGTAATTAAAAAAAAATCATTTTCTTGCTTTCTTGAGACTTATGTTCTCTTTAAAAATTCCTCAGGCTGGTGCTACATTCATTATATGAAAACTAAATTCATTTCAAAATAGTCAATCCCCCTCAGTCCCAATGACAGTAATTTTGCCATATCCCCCAAATTTCTGAAATGCTACTGATTTCCATTTTTTCCCTCACCCAAAGCTGTTTAAAGGAGAGTTTTAATATGTCAGTAGCATAGTAGCTTTGTCTGTTAATATCTTGTGATTAAATTCTAAGTTCATGACATTATGGCCAAAGATATGGTTAATCTTATTTACAGTGTTTGGATTAATGATGTTTTGCTTTTCAACTAATACATGGTTTAAAAAAAATGTGTATTTTATGGGTATGGATTTGATTATACAGACATTAGATTTTCCTTCTGTTATATAATTTAAATGTTTAATACCCTTATTCTCTCCTTTGTCTTCTTCAATCTATCATGTGTAAGTGTCTTAATATGAGTTTCATTTCTGGTCACAGAAAACATGAGGTTATTTGACCCAACACGCATAGTGAAACAAATTGAATGTGCTGGGTGAGCTTATCTTATTAAAAGCATCAGAGCACTGATGGGATGGCATGGAATCATCCGGCCACGGTTTCGTGGGAGGCAGTGATGCAGAGAGGTCACGGGATCCTTGGAGACACCTTTTCCCAGAGGGTATTTGGTGACCTGGTCAAAATTAAACCTCATTTTTAATGTCTCCAGAAAGAGAAGACAATGGCTTTACGTCCTTGTCAGGATGGGGAGTCTAGTGGGGACATTTTCCTGCACTGAGGTACAATTTAAAGTTCTACACCAGCAATTCTCAAAGTGTGGCACAGGGAATCTGGGGAGGGTGCTTTCCTTGAGTCAAAACTGCTTGCATAATAATATGGAGATGGCATTTATTTTTTTTGTCCTCTTCCAAGTGTCCATTGGACTTTCTTGGGAGAAACATTATGGGGATAGGAGAGCACATTGAAAGCAGAAGCGGCTGTGAGTGTGCAAGAGGGATTTGCAAAAATGTAAAACAATGCCATTTTTATCACTAATATTATCACATTACTGAGGCTGTAATACACAGAACATCTATATCCTACTATGTGAGAATACAATATGTTCATCATATAATAAGACAATATAATATTTTTCATGCAGTGAGAATATAATATACTTATCATAAAGAATGCATTACTTGTGTTAACAAGCAATGGATTTTAAAATTTATTTACGAGAGAGACAGAGAGAGAGAAGAGAGAGGAGCAGAGGAAGGGGGCAAGCAGACTCCATGGCCAGCATGGAGCCCAACATGGGGCTCAGTGTCAGGACCCTGAGATCACCACCTGAGCCAAAACCAACAGTTGGATGCTCAACTGACTGTGCCACCCAGGCACCCCACCATTACCTTTAAATATATCAATCAATAGATGTGTAAAAATCTTCTCAATTTTTAAAAAGATTTTATTTTTAAGTAATTTATACACCCAATGCAGGGTTTGATCTCACAGTCCCAAGGTCAAGAGTCACATGCTCTACCAACTGAGCCAACCAAGCACCCCCAAAATATTCTCACTTTTAATTGCTAATGCAGCAAATATGAATGGATATAAGTCACACAGACAAAATTTAGGGTCCTCAATCATTGAGAATGTAAAGAGGTTCTAACAATAAGGGGTTAGAGAGACATTCTCAATATAAGAGTGGACAAGATGCAACTTGGGTTCTACTCTAAGAATCTACAGAAGAGAAACATTGGCACTAAGCTAATAAGGCAAAGGGAAGTTTTCAAGAAGTTCTAAACATTCATGTACCCCCTTACAGAGTACTAGGAGAAATTCACACCCCTTAGCTGGTACTTCTTCCCAAATCTCAAACTCTAAATTTAGTTTAAAATGTTCCTGAATTGATAGTGTCATTAGGCACAGTGATGAAATCTGAAATATCAAATATATAACAACTTCTATAGCAAAGGCACCTAACTATTCAGAATGAATAACATCATTATATCAAGCATTCATGAATTTCAACCCCATAGACACACCTGGAAGAACCAAACACATACTTCTCTGGAGGAATGTAACTTTCTTCTGGGCACAAGGAAATGACTAGCTCAAATGTAAAGCTTACTAAATGCATAAGGACTTAAGTCACTGTGAAGCAATTCCAATGGGCATGATACATGGAAGAAAGAGAGCACAAGGATTTCTGAGGTCTGAATAGATGGTACTGGGACCAACCCGAAGAAAGTAAAGATAGCTTAATTTGAAAAAGAACAATTCAAACTCCAAGAAATGAAAAATACAAACAGTGACATTTGAAACTCATTGGATGGGATTTAAAAGTAGATCAGACATAAATGAAGAGAGCATTAGTGAACTGGAGGGTTCGATGATCCAGAAGCCAGCACAGAGGGACATAGAAATTTAAACACATGAAAGAGATGTGGAGAATTGCTAAAGGTAGTAGAAGAGTTAACAAACGTTAGAAAGACAGGAGAGAGAGTAAGCCAACAGGAATATTTGAAGAGAACGACCAGAGTAAAAAAAGCAGCAACCTGGGGCGCCTGGGTGGCTCAGTTGGTTAAGCGCCTGCCTTTGGCTCAGGTCATGATCCTGGAGACCAGGGATCGAGCCCCACATCAGGCTCCCTGCTCAGCGGGAAGCCTGCTTCTCCCTCTCTCACTCCCCCTGCTTGTGTTCCCTCTCTAGCTGTGTTTCTCTCTGTCAAATACATAAAATCTTAAAAAAAAAAAAGCAGCAACCCACATGTACAAGAAATAACATCAGTCTCAGGAAGACTCAAAAGAGATGCACACATACAAGTCATATGAAATTTCAGAATACCAAAGACAAAAAACAATCTATCTTAAAAGCAATTAGAGAATCGCTAATGAACTGCTGAAGAAGAAAAGCAAAGCTGGGGGCATCTCATTACCTGACTTCAGGCTTTATTACAAAGCCGTGATTACCAAGACAGCATGGTACTGGCACAAAAACAGAGAAATAGAACAATGGAACAGAGTGGAGAGCCCACATATGGACCCACAAATCTATGGGCAAATCATCTTTGACAAAGCAGGAAAAAATATCCAGTGGAAGAAAGACAGTCTCTTCAATAAATGGTGCTGGGAAAATTGGACAGCTACATGTAGAAGAATGAACCTAGACCATTCGCTTACACCACACACAAAGGCAAACTCGAAATGGATGAAAGACCTCAATGTGAGGCAGGAATCCATCAAAATTCTGGAAGAGAACATAGGCAGTAACCTCTTTGACATCGGCCATAGCAACTTCTTTCAAGACACATCTCCAAAGGCAAAGGAGACAAAAGCGAAAATGAACTTCTGGGACTTCATCAAAATAAAATCTTCTGTAGAGCAAAGGAAACAGTCAACAAAACAAAGAGGCAACCCACGGAATGGGAGAGGATATTTGCAAATGACACTACAGACAAAGGGCTGGTATCCAAGATCTATAAAGAACTACTCAAACTCAACATCTAAAAAGAAGATGAACACATCAAAAAATGGGCAGGAGACATGAAGAGGCACTTCTCCATAGAAGATATACAAACGGCTAACAGACACATGAAAAAATGTTCATCATCACTAGCTACCAGGGAAATTCAAATCAAAACCACACTGAGATACCACCTTACGCCAGTCAGAATGGCCAAAATTAACAAGTCAGCAAACAACAAGTGTTGGAGAGGCTGTGGAGAAAGGGGAACCCTCTTACACTCTTGGTGGGAATGTAAACTGGTGCAGCCGCTTTGGAAAACAGTGGGGAGATCCCTTAAAAAATTAAAAACAGAGCTACCCTATGACCCTGCAATTGCACTACTGGGCATTTACCCCAAAGATACAGATGTAGTGAAAAGAAGGGCCATATGTACCCCAATGTTCATCGCAGCAATGGCCACAATCGTCAAACTGTGGAAAGAGCCAAGGTGCCCTTCAACAGATGAATGGATAAAGAAGATGTGGTCCATATATACAATGGAATACTATGCCTCCATCCGAAAGGACGAATATCCAACTTTTGTAGCAACATGGACTGGACTGGAAGAGATTATGCTGAGTGAAATAAGCCAAGTAGAGAAAGTCAAGTATCACATGGTTTCACTTACTTGTGGTGCATAAGGGGTAACCTGGAGGACAGTGGGAGAAGGAAAGTAAATGGGAACTAGGGTAATCTAGGGAGAGAAATGAAACAACAGAGACTTTGGACACAGAAACAGACTGAGGGACTTGGAGGGAGGGGGGTGGAGGGATGGGAGAGCCTGGTGGTGGGTACTGGGGGCACTTAATGCGTGGAGCACTGGGTGTGGGGAATGGGGAATGAATCTTGGAACACTGGAAAATAAAAAACTTAAGTAACAATAAAAAAAAGCAATCAGAGAATTAAAAAAGATTAACAACTTTCAAAGGCTGGATGGTAAGGCTTACAACTATGACCATCAAGTGGTAAAAGCCACAAATTTAAGAACATAGAAAAATAAAATAATTTAAGGGTTGGTTGAAAGGAAGTAGACCCCAGAGAAAATATTTTCCAAAAATGGCTGAAATCAATGCATTTGCCAAAAAAAAAAAAAAAAAAAAAAAAAAAAAAAAAAAAAAAAAAAAAAAAAAAAAAAAAAAAAAAAAAAAAAAAAAAAAAAAAAAAAAAAAAAAAAAAAAAAAAAAAAAAAAAAAAAAAAAAAAAAAAGAAAAGAAAAAAAGAAAAGAAAGAAAGAAAAAAAGAAAAAAGAAAAGAGATCAATATCCAGAGAACATTTTTGTGAGTGGACCATCACGGAAAGAAAGTATAAAGACTGTGTATTCAGAAAAGTGAAACTAACCTGAATTGGAACCCGTGAGAATACAAGAGGTGAAGAAATGAGAAAATGGCAAATATATAGGCAGATCTCCACAAACACCGAATGCATGACACAGTATTACTCAGACCCTGCGGAGGTGGAACAGCTGGTCATAAAATGAAGATGTGTGTCTGAAATTAGTGCTTACCAAAGAAAATTTAACAAGGAAAGAGATTAAAAGTAATGTTTAGGCTGTCCAAACTTTCTACAAATGATGTCATCCTTGATATTATGCCTGAGTTCAGGGTTGATAACATGGATGTATCCTTCCCTATGGGTCATATGAAGGACGATCTTCTAGGACCACATGGCTCCAACTTGGTGCAGGCTCTACTGGGATGCTTGGGAATGGAATGTGGAGGGCATCTTAATGGATGTTGTCTACACTGAACCAGAAAGGCCAGCAGTTTGCAGCAAGTGGGAATCCCTCAGAGCTCTGCTCAGAACTCTTTCTGCTGCACCTGGCACACACACACACACACACCCCAGAGAGAATTCTCCACTTATTGTTGACCTAGCGGTTGACTTGGTAAGCCCAGCATATTTCATTTCCTTTCAGATCAGCATCAGGCTGCCAATCAATGCTGAAAGCCACCTGGTGGAAGGGAGATGGGAGTCGGGGCGGGAGATGGATACATTGCTGTATATGGTAAAATTAGAAATATGGTTGCAAAGAATGGGACTTTGAAGTGAACGGATGGCATTCTACCTGTCACATCAGACAATTCTACATGATAGCTTCTTTCCATTAGTTAGTTCCCATCCATCCATCTATCCAACCACCCACCTATTTACACGTTCTTCATGAGGTGAAATAGTCTATTCCGAGTACTCCCATTGTTGGCTGACTCACTGCTTGGTTTATTAAAAGATGAATAGCAATGAGAGACCAGTGTCATGCATCCATCCTTATCGATGATGTGCTTATAGCTTAATTGCTTTTTAAAAACAATCTACAATTTTTTTTAACTTGGGAGATATAGTCTGAAGGTCTGTGTAACCTCACTTCACAACGTCAGCTTTATACAACTCACACCACCCTCTGTACACAGGGCACAAAAATCCCCATGTCACAACAGCAGGTGCTCACACACACGGAACGCAGCCCCAAGTCTCAACACTTACACGGTTCAATTTATGGGAGTTAATTTTGTGTACATTCCTCGAATCATTTTTGATCACCCAAGATAATCATATCTGAAAAGATGTAAAATGTTCAACTCCCTTCTTTGGAAACCTAATTTCAAAGGATATTCAACAACTGCTGTTGAACAAGGAATTTCTCAGCACAAGCATCCTTCCATGGTGATTTTCACATCAGTTTATATAGTCTCATTTCATACAGACTAATATCTTCCTTGTTAAATCTTTGGGGAAAGATATGCACCGATGGAGTAATACAAAAAAGTGGATGACTTCTGAATTTGATTGGCTTTCGCTTCTTTGGAAAATCATAGTTAAGTCACACCACTTTATATATTCAATGAAAATTTACTGGATATGGATTCCATTTCAGTCAAGAACACAGACAAGTAATACCCCCACCGCCCACCACACACATTCAATAATATTCCAGTGGCATTCAAAACATGCTAGCATTTGAAACACAATTCCATTCCTCACAAAATCTGTACCAGAAATCCTGGGAGAAACATTCCAATATTTGCCTTAAACTGCATTTATTCAAACCAAAAACGATCTTACATGAAAACTCAAAACTGAAGTGTACATGATCTTATTTTATGATATGTGCCTCATAACTTTACAAAATGTGTCCTCCTCCTCCTCACCATCACCACTACCATCCTCATCACCACCATGACCACCATCATCATAGACATCATTATCACCATCACCAACATCATCATCCCTACCATTACCAGCTGCCCCTCGGGCTTCTGGGAGAACAATCTGCCCCCAAAGGACCTTGTCCTTCTCTACTTAATCCCAGGAAGACAGTGGTCTGACTGATTTCTTCCTTCGAGCTGTGGCACATCCTCAGTGGCCTAGAAACAGCTCAAAGTGATGACCAAACTCCTTGTGAGACACCGTCTAAGTGGCCTGTTGACAAATTGGTCTGGTCTGAGCATCCTAAATGATTTTCAGCACAGTTTCTGTTCCTGTGTACTCATTTGTTGTGCTGTCACTCTACAGTTCCTTGGGAATAAATTAATGAAAGCTGAACTGAATGTTGTGTCTCCTTTAACTTCCCTGCAACAAGTGTTATTTTCCCTCTGTGGGAACTCACTGTCCGAAACAAGGGTAGGCAGAGAAATCCTCATTCTGTCACTTCATCCTTCTGGGAAAAATAGCAGGAGTAAGGATGAACCATCTCTGGTGTTGGCCATCTGGATACGAAAATACTCATTTGGCTTCATCAACCAATTTTGAAACAGTGGCTTTAGATGGATGGTGTGCATCTGTGAGAGTGACCTTAGGTATAAGTCAGAAGGGGTCCAAAAAAAAAAATCTATGCTTGGAAAATACATTAGGAACGAACTGGAGGAGAAAATTAAAAACAATGGTATTCATTTAGATCAGACATGGTTGTATCTGACCAGACCAAAGGCACAACTCTTCTTATGGTCACAGCTCATGCCACACCAGAGTCCCACAGAACCACAGAAAATGAAGGGTGCCCAATTAGCCATTTATTTCTAAGCTTCTGTGACCGACAGTTGCATTTTTGCCCCATTTAGTGAGACCTGGCAGTGTATTCTTAGCAGAGTTAGAGCCTAAGATCCAAACCTTAGTGTATCTGGGAGAACAGTCCACCTGACTGCCTTGGGTCAACCAGGCCTGTCTGTAACCCCACAGGTTCAAATAACTGTTCAAGCATATGAATGGCATCAGGTTGCCAAGATAAAGTGGCAAAGCATCCAGGGGAATGGAGCCTGGTAAGGGAAAGCCAGGCAGGAAAACTCTGGAAATGGAACCTGAGAGAATTTTTCATTAGATGAGCCACTGATCTATTCATCTATCCATCCATCTACTCATCTCTTCAACCCATCTATCTACCCACTCATCCATCCATCTATCCAACCACCCACCTATTTACACATCCATGTATTCATTCAGTCACCCAGCATCCATCCATCCATCCATCCATCCATCCATCCATCCATCCATCCATCCGTCCATCTATCCATCCGTCCATCCATCCATCCATCCATCCATCCATCCATCCATCCATCCACCGATCTATTCCCCCATGCTTGAATGCATCCATTTAACATGCATGCATTATATGTGAAGAACTTCTCCAGTTCGGGGACACACAGAACTTGTAAAGATATGGTCTAGTTAACAGAACTCTTGGTTCCAAGTCAGGGTTGAAGCTCTAGGAAGAAAGAACATGGACACAGGAGGAAGGGAGAGAAGTTTGGGCTCAGTAATTCAGATGCAGCAATCTCTTACTTTAGAAGACTGATTGACCACAAAGGTGGTGGGCGATAATGTAGGGTCTAAGTCAGCATCTAGAGATCAGCACCAAAGTCTTCCCTAACCAGGCAGCCTAGTGAGAAAAGGAACATAATTCTACTCTGTCCATGCAGGTGTTGCTACAAGAAGGTCTTTCTCTGTGGCCTGCTTTGATACTCCCTTGCTCCAATCCAGATTGACCTGGGAACTGATATGGAAATAAGCCTCTTAGTAGAGACACTGGGAGGGGACAGTGAAGGACTCTGTGGATGAAGTTAGAGGCTGGAATGAGGAAAATGAAACCCATGACAAAAGTTAAAGAGAAGGTGCAGAGATGAAAAGAATCTGAAGCAGAGGTTGGCAGAGAAGTAGCGTTTGTACCGGTGAGGGCAGAAAGGAATGTCCAAGGCAAGAGTACTTGCACGGCTTAGTCAGTTAAGCATCCAACTCTTGATTTTGGCTCAGGTTATGATCTCAGGGTCCTAAGACTGAGTCCTAGGTTGGGCTCTGTGCTCAGCAGGGAGTCTACCTGAGAATTCTCTCCATCTCCCTCTACCCCTCCTTCCACTCACTTATGCACACTCTCTCTGTGTCTAAAATAAATAAGTCCACTAAAAAAAAGAAGAAGACAAATATCCAAGGCAGAGGGAATTCTGGAAGCACAAGGTGACTGTTATTGATGAGGGTCTTGCTTGTGGAACAACATGGAATCCAGGCCAGCTGCAGGACCAATGGTAGGTCATGCGAGATGCATGGTTGGGGAAACTTGAGGATAGGAGAAGGTGGACAGGTGGCCAAGGACTGTGTATTGTAGGCACTGAGACACTGGTGGAGGCGTGAGAAGTGAAAGAACACTCTTCTGCATCACCCAGATTCCAGCAGGGAGAGAGTAGAAGTGGGGAGACCAATTAGGAAACCATTATAATTGGAAAGAACAGCTCACGGTGAGAGGGTAACAAAAGAGAAACAGAGGGGCCAGAGAGATTTTGAAAAGTGAGCTATGTACAGGGATGTGAAGCGCACTGAAGTTTCAAAATCGCTCCCTCTGAAGGGGTAGTCATGGGTGCTTATCATTTGTGTCCTCAGAAGAGATGACTGAGTTCCTAAAATAAAATAAATGGAAGATGTTTATTATGAAGATGTTTATCTTCTTATAGATGACACGGGCAACAGGGAGATGTGTCAAAGGTATAATTAAAAGTACTGTGTGAATAAGAGAGGGAATCTTTACGGGGAGCATGAGGCATCCGTGATGATATGCTTGTGGGAAATTGAGACTTTCAAAGGAGAGTGGCCCCGTCACAATTCAACTTTACAGACTAATAAAATCCTGGGGTATGACTACAGAAGCGGTTAACTGTCTTTGACCTGATTAGTTTTAATTTAGTTAAGGAAGAAATTTTTTCACAAAACAATTTTTGTAAATATTTATTGATTTATTAGATAGAGAGGGAGACAGACACAGAGCATTAGAAGGATAGGGGAAGAGAGAGAGGGAGAGAATCTTAAGCAGACCCTGCACTGAGCACTGAGCCTGTCCATGAGGCTCGATCCCAGGACCCAGAGATCATGACCTGAGCAGAAAAAAATCAAGAGTCTGACACTGAACTTACTTTGCCACCCAGACACACTACAAATGTATAATTTTTTTTAAAAAGTATCTCTCTAATATAATGTCCAAAAGAATGAGGCACGCTCAACCAGTAGAGGAAGCAAGGTGTGCAAAGCTATGGACTGAACATGCCAGGCCTTCTGCACACACATAAGTTCTGAATTCTACTGGAGGGAAAGACAACTTAAATGGAGATTTCCCCTATTAGCATGAAATCTCCATGATGAAGCATGCTGTGAATCAAAAGAGTAACCAATGAAAGCTGTTATCCTTGGCTACCATTAGAGTCAGGATGCTGGGGACAAGGTTCTTGTCTCTCTTTGTCCATAACTGGTTAATTGGAAGAGAATGAGGAAGTGAGTCGGTTCCTATAGACTGGCGACAGTCTGGATGGGCTGAAAGAAGGAGAGAAATAGCTCTTATAGTCTGTTCAGGATTGTGTTTCAGATGGGGGCATCCGTGCGGCTTCTTCCCGCTAAGGACTTGATCGTACAAGAAATAAGTCTACCCGAGATTTAAAACTGAGAAATCCACACACTCACATCTCATCAAATGGACACGACCCACCACCTGTTGGATGCAAACCAAGAGCCTGTCTATAAGTGTTTAATTGAATAGTTGAGGAACACCTAACGTTCCAATTAAGATGACCTGGCTCTGATCTCCCGGAGGCAGGCAGAAACGTGACTGGGATTTAATATGTGGGAATCCAGTTAATCATGTTATTCTGTGTATACAGAAAGGCTGTGTTCGTTAGAAGGGAAACAATCAGCTTCCATCATGATTGTTCAGAATGTTGAGGGGGACAATGAAACCTTCATATGACGGATGTTAATAAGCTTTATATATAACTCAATATCCCCAGAGTCTCAAGTTAGTACATGTATAATAGAAAGTATATTGCGATAGATAAATATATGATAGTACATATATAATATAAAATGTGATAGAAAAATACACCAGTGCATTAATCAAATATCTGTGTGTGTGTATGTAGGCTATATTTCTATGGGCTGAGTAGACTTAAATAGTTAAAAGGTGTCTATACTGAGGAGCACCTCACAGCTCTAACACAGTAAGTGTTCACTATGAACTCCTAAGGAGAGGAAGTCCAACAAGAAATGTCTCTTCGACATTCATAGGTGGAGTCTTGTGACATCTGCTGACCATCTTTCTGATTTAGAATTCTGTGGAATGTATTTCGGGACAATCTGAATAGGACATAGAAAGATGACACCCAAAGATTGTCCCCCAAGCATTACTCATCTGTCCCTGACTGTGGGATGCACATGTGTGCTAAGGGATGCCCAATTTTGTGGCGGAGTCTGTCCTGATGCCCATATAGGTTCCCTTTCCTCTTCCCTCACCATCATGGGAGTTTTAGGTAGACGCACTATTTGTGTGGCCAAGAAGAGGGAGAAGAGCCCAAGTCTGGAGGAATTCTGGCATTTGGGGAAAGAAGAGAGGAAGAACAGGAGGGAGATATCAAGAGAACATGAGCCAGAGACGAAGAAGGTGGTCCCAACATTGAGCAGAATCATGGCAGCCCAGACTGGGAGCTGACAGAGGATGGGGAAGTCAATGGATAGAATGCCCAAGACAGAGGAGGCAGATACCAGCAGGAAGCACATCACATGAGCATTTGGACTTGCAAGCTTATGAGTAGAAGCCATCCAGGGAAAGTTGTAAGAAACTGAGTTGAGGTTGGAGGCAGCTATGAGGCTGGCAAAGAAAAGGACATTCTTCACTGGACAGTTACCCTCAACTATACTTGTGGTTTGGGTTTACAGATTAAGAAGAAATTCTGTCTTGTTAGAATTACGACACCATAGCATGAATTTCCAAGGGAAGTCTTAACTTTCATTTTCTGAGTGTTGTGTTGTTTTGAAAAAGTTAGATACTTTCTCCAGCTGTGTCGTGAGTTCAATCCTATGACGGAGCCCAGACTTTACCAAGAGGGCCCACGCACAGGAGCTTTTTGGGAAGAAAAGAAATAAATGGCAGGTGAAATTGCTTTGAGCTGCCAAAAATCTAACAAACAGCCCACTGTCAATTACTTGTCATGGGCTTCTCGGTGCTTTTGCAAAGGCTTATTTTAGCTTTTGGGAAAATCTACTTTTCCCAAAATAAACGCGTGCTGTGGGTTGCTGTAGGAGAAATAGAGCTACATTGCTCAATGGAAGACTGTGCAGGGGAATGATCCTGGTATAAGTACGCCTTCTAAATGACTTTAGAAAATACCAAAGGAGCTAAGCTACCATGACCCTTCACAATGAAGATGAGCATACAGCACACTTGCTCTTAGAAACTGCAACAAGAATTAGGCTCATAAACGGTGTCAGACACAGCTAGAATTGGAGGGTCCTCCTCGAGTCTTAGGAATTGTGCTGGACTGACAGCATATACCCATAGATTTCTCTCGTTCCAGCAATGGAGATTTGCATGCAACTCTGTATGAGACATCGATTCTTACTTGTCCTTTAGTTTATTTCTTAGAACGGCAGATGCCACCCAGCAGAAAATGGAATCAGGGAGGGGAACGTTTGCAACCACTGAACCTTTCCAGTTTTGGTCCGGGTTTGAGATTTTTAAGAACTAGGCAAACACTCAAATGATACCCTTGGATGTAGACATTTCATAAGATTGAGTCCTAGCTAAGAAATCCATGTTTTATGCTAGCCACGCCACTAGTGATACTATTTTAAATCATTTTGGAAAAACATCTCTAACTCTATAGTCTAATTCCCAAACTGATACATGGTCAAAAAGACTCACAGAGATCCAATGATATGATAGTTTTTTTTTTCCCTCATCCCATAGACTCACAAAGCTGTCTACCCTTTTGGGGTGCTCTCTCTATGATATAAACATTTCTTTTCCCTTCCTGTGCATGTTGTAACCAGTTTTTCCATGTCATGAGGCCACCATGAAAATGTTTATCCTTCTCCTTCCCAACTGTAACTGAATTTCGTGGGTGCATTCCTAAAGGTATATATCACGCCATCTTGACCAAGTTTTGTCATCATGTCAGAAATGGATGATGATACACCTGCTGGGGTCACCAGTCCCTTGGAGGTAGAGTGATCCCATGGTGTAAGCCAATAATCTCCCAAAGCCAGGCTGGCCCATCTCTTGATTGATTTTGATAGACTTTTGATGACTCATTCAGAGTCCACAAAGCAAGTATGTATGGGTGAGGACATTTCATATTCTATTTTCCAGCATCCTGACAACAGGAAAACTACAGAACATTTCTGTGGCCATATGGCTGCCTCCTCTTCTCCAACACCCAAGGTATTTCTCAAGATACAGAGAATTTAGAATGTTCCATCATGTTCTAAATGGACACCCAACCTGAGCCATCTGAGAGAGCCCTATAAGCTTTCTAATCTAAATATAAATAGGGAGGTTTGGTGATTCATCTCTTAAATTCTGTTTTATTTGTGTGTTTAGGTGTGTCTTCTCCCCCCCATCACTGGATGGCAGAGCAAAACCTTCGTAGCTGGATGAAATAAAGGCTTCCCATGGCAACAAGAAAACATCAGACTCACTCACCATCATCCAGTAACCCCATGAGAAGAAGATGATCAATATCCATCAACCACAGAGTTCAGCTGCTGGGGTTGTTTAAGGGACCAAAAATGCCAGCCTCCACATAGCCAAGTCCTATTAGGAACCAGGATGGGATGCAAAGGAGGTAAATGTAACCCAATCTGACAAGAAACCATTGAGGAGGTTCAAGATTAAACTTGGACAATGCACAGAATGAATTAATTCCTGGTGACTGCTCGATGGCCATCAGTGGGAGAGGTTCATTACTAGGCAGGGTACATCCTGCTCTGAGCATCTGTCAATTCATTCCCTCCATGAACATCGTGTTTATTTAGCACTTTCCACATGTGAGGAAGGTTACAAAAAAGGACTAAGGCCTCACCCTCCTCTCCAGGAGTTGACACGTGAGAATGATTATTAAAGTATCTATGGAAACAGAATACATGTATGAAGTGTAAGAAATGGGGGGTGGCATTTCAAGTGGTGGAGTGATTCATGGGGGATCAGGACAGCCCTTGAATGGGGAAAGATCTGTATTGTGAAGTTTGTTTTAGTTTTCTGAAGATGCTGTGACGAGTTTCTACAAACTGGATGTCTTCAAGCAACAGAAATGTATTCACTCTCAGTGTGGAGGACAAAACTCCAAAATCAAGCTGTTGGCAGTACTGGTTCCTTCTGAGGGTTGTGGGGGAGAATCTGTCCTGTGTCTCTCTTCCAGCTTCAGTGGCTGCTGGCCATCCTTGGCATTTCTGGCCTTGTAGACACATCATTCCAACTCCCCACTCTGTCATCAGATGGTCTTGTTCTCTACGTTTCTCTTCTCTTCCGTCTGCTATGAGAACATGAGTCATTGGCTTTGAATCGATCCTATCTTGGTATTCTTACATTAGTAGCATTTGCTACTAATAAAGCAAAGATGCTTTTCTGAGTTAAGGTCACAATCCCCAGGTACCAGGGGTTGGGATGTAGGACACATCTTTTGGGGGAATGACAATTCATCCCATTATAGACCTTGATCAGTGTAGCAGTTTAGGAGAAAGAAAAAAAAAAAGCAGGAAATCCTAAAATCATGAATCCGTTCATTTCCCCAGGAAGGATTGCCCCATGACATCGTGGACATCCGTAAGCTATGTGAAAGGTCAGTTTGTTCACAAGTTCACAGATTCTCATGATGGGAAGTATATCCAAGACCTCTGAGTATGTTCATCATTGGAGTAGAACCAAAATTTAAAAACCTGGACCGATTGACACCATCCCCATGCAAAATGATTCATTAGAAAGACCAAGAATGAGAGTCTTTTAGGACTATGGAAGAAAAGATTACCTAGGAAGTGTTAGGAAAAATGGCCTCAAGGTAGAGTTGAGAGGCTCCAGCAAAGAGCTGGCATGTTTTTGGACTCCTGAGTTTTTATGTCTGATTTACTTCTCTCTCCTCAATTCATCCTACGGGACCTTCCCTGTCCTGTTCTTCTAGTTCTTTCTTCTCCTTTCTGTGTATATCAGTCATAAGAACTGTGTAATTAAGTGCTTAAGGATCCTTAGTCCATCCTTCCCCCCTGGTTTACAGCTTCTTCAGCGTCTCACAAAGTGGTCTGATATTATTTTTGGCTTCTCAGCTCTCAGTAGGTAAAGATGAAAGCATCCCACACCTGGAGAGGAATCTAACCATGATCGAGTGGAGACCCATTCACAGCACACATGCAGAGATGCCTGTCATGAACTTATCTCCACTTGGAGGAAGATGTTGATCTCGAAACTGAAAGTTCTGTTGAAGAGTTTCGGGCGGGGGAATATGATGGAGGTGCGAACGAACAGGACTTGGCAACTGCCCTGGCTGTGGACAAGTGGGAGCTCGGAGACGCCAACCTCAGAGGTGATGAATTACTTCCGTCACCCTGTGGAATTTCTGACTTCTCAAATCCAATTACCCAACATTGGGCAATCTCACTCTCTCTGTTGGCTTTGTCCCTGAGAATGAGCTGTGCTGGGTGGGGAAGCTCATAGCAATGCAGGATGTTCTCATTCCTACCTTTTTTTCTGTCTGAGTTTTGGGTATTTGTTTCAGCTTGCCCACTGGCTTCACTGCCTTCTCCCAGGGCCTCCACAGTATGGTGCTTTGGGAGAAGATGGGAGACACATCTTGATGATGTGTCTTGATGATTGAAGCTTGATGATATCAGCTTCTTATGTAGAGGTGTCTACACCAAGAGCAGGAACTCCATCCCCTTCCCTTAGGTCTCGGACCAGATCTTAACTTTCTGTCCTGTCGGCAGTCAACCATGATCATGGCTGTGAAGCCATGGGAGGGGGAGCTGTGGAGGGGGGGATATAACCATGAAATCTGAAAACTTTGCCCCTTGGGGTGGTTGCTATCTTACTAGGAAAGCTCCCTCATGAGCAGGGTGAGGTTCTTTCTGAGACCATGAACCAGGAGTCGAAAAGTGTCCAAGTCATGCTGTTGACAAAGAGTTCATATCTCACCCACTAGCTGGATAGATGTGATAAAAAAAATTGATTACTTAATTATACTTTGGAGGTGATTTCTAAACAATGGGGCCACACTTCCTCGTGAGGCTCTAGGGGAGGGTCCTTCCTGCCTCTTCCAGCTTCTGGGGCTCCAGGTGTCCCTGGGCTTATGGCTACATCTCTCCCATCTCTGTCTCCATCATAAGATGGCTTCTCCTCTGTGTCTGTGTTTCTTTTTCCATCTCTTCTAAAGACACTGGTCATTCACTTTAGGACCACCATGATCCAGGATGGTCTCATCTCAGGTATTTAACTTCAGTATATTTAGAAAGTCCTTGTTCCCATTTAGGGTCATATACATGTGTTCTAAGTGCTGGGATTTGATATTTGGAGGGCCGTTATTTGGTCCATCACATGTGATAGAGAAGGTTTCCTTGTGGTGGGACCACTCATTCCTGCCACACAACACTGGGCAGGCTCCAGAATCACAGAGTTACGTGCTAGATAAAGGACCACATTCTTTTTTTTGAAAGATTTTATTTATTTATTTGACAGAGACAGAGAGAGATCACAAGCAGGCAGAGAGGCAGGGAGAGAGAGAGAGAGGAGGAAGCAGGCTCCCTGCCAAGCAGAGAGCCCGATATGGACCTCAATCCCAGGACACCGAGATCATGACCTGAGCTGAAGTCAGAGGCCCAACCCACTGAGCCACCCAGGCGCCCAAGGACCACATTCTTAACAACCAGAGAGCTTCACTGGAACTCTCTTTCCTAGAGAGTTCTGAGTGGAAAGGAGGCATTTCTGCAGTAAACACAGCAGAAGGGGAATTTCCATTGGTGTGTGTATTTTGTGGATCTAATCATCCTTCCTGACAGCCGGAAAGCAAAGCATGTGGGGGATGCACTTGATGCCAAGATTTTGGGAAGGTTTCTAAAAGGCTACTTTAAAAAGTGAACACAAAATTAGGAGAAATCCCTGCCACCCCCGCCACCCCAGAGAGCGGCAAGGACCTAGTAAGGAAACTTGCAATGCAATTTGAGGTTTTGGAAAGTATTGTAAAGAGAAACAAGAAGGCGGGAAGTGTAACTGGTCACAATCAGGTAATGATGCAGCCAACTGTCAGGAGATGCCATTTTTATGTTTTCCAGTAATTAAAAACAGGTGCTTCTACTGTGAGTAAAGTCGTATGGGTACGGTGGGCTGTTTCCAAAAAAGATGGGTAAGGCAACAGGACTTCCCTTTCAAAGCAAAGCAGAAGACCACGTGTTTCTGGAAGACAGTAAATTTCCACAGCATGGTATTTCTAGAACCCCTCTGCCTAGCCCCAGTTTCTTTGTTTTCCAACATATTTCAACTATACAACACATTCTTGTTAAGTGTAGTCACATTTCTGTAAATCTCACATACAAATGACCTTCTCAATGGCAGCACCTGTGGATTTGCTGGCTCTCATGCCTGAATGATAACAAAGCCTATATTTTAAAACAGTTCCCTGCCTTGCCATGTCTGCTCAGAGCACTGCTTATGAGGGCTCCTGTGACTTGCCATTAAGATTCATCTTGGAAGGCATCTGCTCCGAGCAGTGGCAGACATCAGTCCCCGTCAACCATATAGAGCAGCAGAACTCCTTTTGGATATCCAAAATTTCATATACCCCGACATGACTGCAATCTACCACAGCGTTCTTAGAATGAGGATGTACAATATGCCCAAAGACCTGCTACTCATTTTGTTCCAATTTGTGATGTATTTGTGCTTTATCTGAAAAAAAACTGACTATGTGTTTCTAGTGGAAACATATTACTTATGAGTGTTGTGTTTATGGGCAGCTCGTAGTCTAGATATAGATCTACAGTCCTGTGCACTGATTCATTACCCTCAACCCCGTTCACTTCCCCTCCACTATAGATATACAGCCCTCCCCTGAGGACCCTCCTCTGTATGTTGTCCCTCTGCGACCACCTCCTCCAACTACATTAGGAATGCTATTTGCGATGCCAGGTATCGGTTTTAAAATCGGATACCCTCAACTGCAATACACAGCAAACCCATCCATGGAGGGCTGGTTTGGAAATTTGGCCTCTGTTATTGAAGGGGGCCATCCATCCAAAGAGCTCATGGGCATCTTCCTGTGTCTACTAATCACCACCTGGCCAAGGCATTCATTTAGGGCTATGGTCCCCCTCCCATGCCTTGTATGCAGGTCGGTGTTGAAATGCCTCGCCAGCTACAACTCTCAGCTGGGTACTGAAATGCCTCACTGAATACATTCATTGAGCAACATGGTGATGAGATGCCAATTAAATGCAGGATGCTGAGGGGCAAGCGAAAGAAGTAAGATGTGCCTTGAAGGGTCTGGTCTCCTTGGACAGAGTCACCAAGTATCCTGGGCTGAATTATGTCCTCTACAGTTCCTGTGGTGAAGCCTTACTCCCTAGTGCCTCAGAGTGGAACTATGTTTGGAGATGGTGTCTTTAAAGAAGAAATTAAGGTAAAATGAGGTCACTAGGGTGGGCCCTAATTCCATAGGACTGGTGTCCTTATCAGAGGAGTAGATGAGGACACAGACAGGCACACGACAAGTAGGTGAGGACACAGGGACAAGACAGTGTCTGTACACCAAGGAGAGAGATGGGAGAAGTGTCCAGGAAGAGGAAATGCCATTTGTACCATGATTAGAAATTTCCATAGTGTGGAAGCCTTAAGCCCTCCCTTATTTATAAAAATGGGGTTTTCAGTAGGAGCCCCAGACCATGTCCATCCTCTCATCCTTTGCTTTTCTATAGACCCCTCCTGAGAGAGATCCAACAGTTGATTGTAATGTCAAGGATGAAGAACTTTAACATCCATTGACTGCATGCTGTGCGGTTGGGACAGGGACTCTTGTCCCTCTGCCTCTTGTTTCTTTGCCCTCCAGGTGGCCAGCACCCTGGGAGGGACCGTTGGTCTCCAGCCTGGGTCAGGGAGAAAATGGTCCCTGGTGGGTCTCCAATTCAGAGAGAACTGGCAACAGAAGGGGGCCTCCCTTTGGCTCCAGATCCCATCCAGGCCAGTCCCGCTTGTAGATCATCACAGTAGCCATCCATGGATCATTCAAATGTTAAAAAAAAAAAAAAAAAAGCCAGTGGCAGGTTGGGAACAAGGTAGGGGGGAATGGGGAATGGTCGTTTAATGGGTCCCGAGTTTCAGTTTTGCAAGATGAAAATAATTTTGGAGATGGATGGTGGGGATGGCTGCACCACCATGTAAATGTACTTAATATCACAGAACTGTACACTTAAAAATGGTTAGGGTGCTAAGCTTTGTGTTATTTTTACCACAATTAAAAAATAATAAAAAGAATGATTAAAAAAAAAAGGCATCGAAAGATTTGACATCCGAATGGCCAGAGCAAGGCATTGAAAGTGTCTCCGGTGCTGTCTGGAGAAGTACCTACTTTCCCCTTAGAGCTGGTATTGTTTCTCGGATCTACTGAGTATGTGTCCAGACATCACAAAGCCAAGACACACCGTTGATGCAAAGAGGACACCATGTAGAGCAAAGGTATGTCATGCAAATTTACAATACTGGTTTCCATTGGGTGCCATATTGTAGGGTGACTTTCCAGGGATGTATTACAGCCAGTTAATGATGAAGCCACTAGAGGACTGAGAAAATAACACGCCTGCTTTGTGTTTTCTGGGTGGAAAGGCAGAGCTCATGCATACGGAATGTCTCCAAGGCCACCTTCATTTTACGTAAATAGCCTTTTCCAAAGAATCCCTGCATAGAAGTGCTGCCCTGTGCATGGCATGCTTTTTTCTCTTTGACCTTCACCAAAGTACGATGAAGTCCATATGATCATCTCCACTTTATGTAGGGCTGAGCTCCTATTCAAACTCAGGAGCGTTCTTCAAGTGCTCCACAGAGCTCTGGGGCTGGGTGACAGGGAGAATTAAATTGGACTTCTAAACAATGAATGAAGGGTATATGTCCTCTGCTGCTTTCCTCAAAGTGTCTATCACCTGAGGGCTGCTTGGTGGCCTTAGGAAATGAGCTTTTGATGCATCTGTTAAGGATAGAGGGTGCCCTGTGGGAGGGAAGTGTTGCTAAGTCTGAGCCATTGTCCCAGTCCCTACCTAATGAATGTGGGTGTTAGAGCTCAGACAGCACCCGCCGCAGGCAGCGGATCAGGCAACCACACATAATGTGCTGCTGTGTGCATAGAATTTCTGGACAGTTTCTGGGTTTTCAGCTGCTGCCTTAGATTAAAGGTGATTTTTGGATATAGAACAGGATAAAATAGCGTTACCTGATGCTTTATAGCTCATGTAGTACTGTAGCTGTTTCTACTGGGATTTTTTTCCCCCCTCGGGTGTATCCTCCATGATCCCAAAGATCTGAGCTGGTCATGGGTAGCTTAGGAGCCTCCATGTGGTGGATCATATGGTGGTGATTCTGATGGTGTAGACAATGGTGGTGATGGTGATGATAATGGTGATGGTGATGATAATGGTGATGATGATGAAGATGGTGAAGATGGTGATGATGGGGATGATGGTGATGGTGGGATGATGATGAAGATGGTGATGGTGGGATGATGATGAAGATGGTGATGGTGGGATGATGATGGTGGGATGATGATGATGTTGGGGATGACAGGGATGATGGTGATGGTGGTGATGATGATGAAGACGGTGATGGTGGGATGATGATGAGGGCTACCACTAGACTTGGGTCCCTTACTACATGTCTGATTCTCACAAACCAGACTTCTGCATCCATTGCTTCATATAATTTTATCTCTTCAGTAAGACTGAGCTTGGCCATCTATTTAATTATGCAAATGGCACCCTACTCTAGGATGTGTGATCTTTCAACTCTGATCTATCTGATTTTTTCCTAGAGTCTGATCACTTTATTATTGCTACATAATAATATGTAATCACGATGTTTCCTGGGCTGTACCTCCTGCTCATCATAAGCAAAATGAGGGTGAGGATCTTTCGTTTGTCCCCAAGCAGCACATAACAGATGCTCAACAAACCCTTGATGACTTAAATCTCCAAAAAAACTCCCTTAGGTGGTAAAATTAGAGCTCCCATTTACCAGATAAGGAAATAAAACAATAAAAAATGGCCATGGTGAAAGTTAAAGCAAGAACTGGAACGCAAGCCCTCCACTGTCCATGTGTTTTTGACAGTATTTTTCTCTGAAGCTTGTTGAGTATGAATCAGTGGCTACGATCATTTGGGGATTAATGCACCTCTCACGCACATGTCCGGTTACCTACATACCAGAAGCCCCAGCACTACACAGAATTCTCTAGACTCAGAAAACAAGGGTGAGTGCCAATGATGACTTAGGGCAGCTAATCATATGTGCTCCCATGGGATTTGGACACAATGGAGACCACTACAACCACAGAGGGGTTTCACTTTCCGGGATGAAAAAAAATGCCAGTAAGTATTTGAAAAAATGTTCAACAGCATTAGTCATCAGGGAAATGCAAATAAAACCTACGAGTCACCACTCACACCCAGCAGCATGGGTTTCATTAAAAAGACATATAACCACATGTGTTAGTGAGGACACAAAGAAATGCGAATCTTCGTATGTTGCTGGCACACAGGTCAAACAATACAGTCACATTGGGGGTAAAGAAGTATGGGTTTCTCAAAAAGTTAAAAACCAAATTACCATATGACTTAGCAATTCCACTCCAGGCATATGTCCCAAAGTATGGGAAACCGATAGTTTTCTTTTCTTTTCTTTTCTTTTTTCTTTTCCCTTCCCCTTCTCCTTCCCTTTTCCTTCCTTCCTTCCTTCCTTCCTTCCTTCCTTCCTTCCTTCCTTCCTTCCTTCCTTCCTTCTTCTTTCTCTCTCCTTCCTTCCTCTATTCCCCTCTTCCTCTTTCTTCCTTTCTTTCTTTCCTTCCTTTGTTTTTTGCGTTCTTTCTCTCTCCTTTCTCCCTTCTTTCCTTCCCTTCCTTTCTTCCCTCCCTCTCTCCATCCTTCTGTCTTTTAAAAAAAATATTTTATTTATTTATTTGACAGAGAGAGAGACAGCTAGAGAGGGAACACAAGCAGGAGGACTGGAGAGGAAGGAACAGGCTCCCAGCCAAGCAGGCAGCCCCCACGCAGGGCTCAATCCCAGAATCCTGGGATCACGACGTGAGCTGAAAGCAGATGCTTAATGACTGAGCCACCCAGGTGCCCCAAACTGATAGAATTCGAATACAAATGTTTATGGCAGGATTCAATATTTATGGCAGGATAGATTCACAATAATCAAATGGTAGAAATGGTCCAAATGTCCATCAGTGGATGAACAGATAAACATTATACTATATTCACAGAACAAAATATTCACACTATGTGGCTGAAAGTTAAAAATATCATGGTGATTATCGGGCACCTGGCTGCCTCCATTGGTAGAGCATGTGACTCTTGATCTTGGGGTTGTGAGTTTGAGCCCCAAATTGGGTGTAGAGATTACTTAAAAATAAAATCTGATGGTGGGTATTAAGGAGGGCACGTATTGCATGGAGCACGGGGTGTGGGGCATAAACAATGAATCTTGGAACACTGAAAAAGTAAAATAAATTATTATAAAAAAATAAAATCTTAAGCCAAGTAGAGGAAGTCAAGTATCACATGGTTTCACTTAGTTGTGGTGCATAAGGGGTAATATAGAGGACAGTGGGAGAAGGAAAGGAAATGAGAAGTAGGGTAAATCAGGGAGAGAAACGAATCATGAGAGACTTTGGACTCAGAAACAAACTGAGGGGCTTGGAGGGAGGGAGGGGGGTGGGGGGATGGGAGAGCCTGGTGGTGGGTACCGGGGGCACCTATTGCATGGAGCACTGGGTGTGGGGCATGGGCAATGAATCTTGGAACACTGAAAAAATAAAATAAACTTAAAGTAAAAAAAAAGTCAAGACCAAAATAAATAAATAAATACAATCTTAAAATAATATCACGTTGGTTGGACATTACAGTAATTGAAAAATATGCTGCTAATTGGACATGATGCTAATGGAAAATATTATGGTAATTCAGATGCTAATGGCTAATCATGATAGAAATATATATCCCATAGTAAATTTCTTCCACCTTATTCTAGCTCAAATGGACTCAGTCTTGACTTAGTGCTGGCCTGTACACTTTTAAATTTCTCTGTAATGTGCAGCCACAAATGTTCAGGATTTGGACAAAATAGTGTCCTCAGAAAGTCTCAAGCCCTCTGAACAAATTTCTGCACTGAAGCCCACATTTAACGAATACTGAACTAAGTAAAGGGGAGAACATCTTACACTGTTATATAAGGCTACTGATTTCATTTTTGAAATGTAAACTTATGACCATGCTTTAGGTCGTGTTGCAAATAAAATGACAATTTCCCCCAAAGAAGACGAAATTTATTTATCTAAGGAAACCAAGAGTGGAGATAAACAATTTCAGTAAATTTTAGGACTCTATGAAGAGACAGAAGCAGATACATTTTTGTTTGGTGATCTTCACTTATTTTGTGTCATTATAGAAATAAAGCCTTCTCCTTGGAAACAGTCAGATGGGCAGAAAAGTCCTCAGAGGGGCCCAGAACTGTCACCATACATAAAACATCTCTGCTTTTCTCCCCAGAAGCGTTTTGTTCGATGCATTTGCAAAAGTTTCTAAAAGTCTACTGGCAAGATTACACGCTAGCTGTCTTCAGAGAGACTGTCATATGATTTTCTTAAAAATAGGTAATATTGGGTAACAATGAAAATGTAAATACAAGCAAGAAGCAAGTTTTTATTTGGAGACGGAGATGGCTTCAGGACTTAGCCTTGTAATCACAACAGTGAGCAGAGAGAGAGAGAGAGAGAGAGAGAGAGAGAGAGAGAGAGTGTGTGTGTGTGTGTGTGTGTGTGTGTGTGTGTTTAAAGCAAACAAAATGCCCAGTCATGCGAAACCCAAGCTCCCAGAGATGTTAGATAGGTCTGGTGCCTCGCTGGAGAACATTCTTCACTCCTGACAGTGGAAAACAGAAAAAGCATTACCAGGGCATTCCTTTGTGTTGGGATCAAAGGCAATTTAAGAAAAAAATGGCTATGAAACAAAAGTAAAAATGAAGCAAAGGTAGATTGCCGAAGGAACGACGCATGAAGCGGCTCAGGTTGCGTAGACACATGTGCCATTTCTCAAGCGTGTGAGAAGTCTGTTGAAAGGAATAAAGAGATCACAACTTTAGATATTTTACGTGAACAGTGTGGCTTTCATCCTTCATACGTAGCTTTGTGAACATAAAATTTTTGAGTCTCCTTATTTGAAAATGTCAGAATTGATGAGTATACACCGAAGAGAATGTACCATTTTAGAAAACCATTGACCATCCCCTGTTGACATCAATGACGTTTCCTTCCCTCTCGGACACAATGAGACAGGGACCAAGGAGGAAAAAGCAAGACGTGTTTCTGAAACATGGATTTGATCCTGTCATTCCCTTATTGGAAGACATGTTAGTTACTTATACTTCAGTAGAAAAATAAAAATAAAAAATCATAAAATAGAGAAGAAAAAAATACATCGGCTCCTATGCATTATCTGCAGGATGATTTCAATCTCCTGGTCCAGCATCTAATGTGACAGCCCTTCTGCCTCTTCTAGTTTAACTCAGTGTGGTCATCCCAACGAGCCTTACTTCACTCAACCCTGTCAGGATCGTAGGCATAGGTATTTTCCACTTTCCTGAGGTCCTCACGTCTACCTGGCCAGTGTTGGCCAGGGGCAGATCCAGGGCCCAAATCTGGGTCTCTAGGTTCCTAATCATACCAGAAGCCTCTTTTCTCCTGGACAGACCCCACTATGAATTACTTAAAATACTGCCTTATGCAATATAACACACACATACAACCGATCCCACGTATATATTACCAATGGTGGCCATAAGAAATTACCACAAACTGGGGATTTATAATCATGGGACTTAGCTTCCCAGCTCTGCAGACCAGAAGTCTGAGATCCAGGTGGGGCAGGATTCCTGAGATCCAGGTGGGGCAGGATTCCTGAGATCCAGGTGGGGCAGGGAGAGGGCTCCAGAGGACGGTTCTCCCTGCCTCTTCCAGCTTCTGGGGTTCCAGGCATCCTTGGGCTTGTGGCCGCATCCCTCCCACCCCTGCCTCTGCCTTCAGGTGGCTTCTCTGTGTCTGGGTCTCTTGTCTTCTGTCTCTTCTAAGGACACCTGCCCTTGGATGAAGACCTTAGTGCAATGTTCTTCATCTCGATCCTTAACTAATTAATTATATCTGCAAAGATCCTATGTCAAAATAAAGTCACACTTATTGGTACCAGTAGTTATAATATAGACTTATTTTTTGAGTGTATAAAATTAACTCCTATATCTATGACTTACATATATCTGTGTGTATATACATATTTATGTCATATGTATATATATATTTATACACAGTAACATTTTTACATGTACAGATATATTGCATAACTCACTATACACATATATTCCTATATGTATAGATATTCAGACACATATTATTTGCTGAATGCATTTTTGGAAACATTTTATATCTGTTAGGTTTTTTTTTTAAATCTAAGTCTTTCAATTCTATTTATTTTTATTTTTATTTTTTTTATTGTTACTTACATTTTTTTCCCAGTGTTCCAAGATTCATTCCCCATTCCCCACACCCAGTGCTCCATGCAATACGTGCCCTCAGTACCCACCACCAGGCTCTCCCATCCCCCCCCCACCTCCCTCCAAGACCCTCAGTTTGTTTCTGTGTCCAAAATCTCTGTTGTTAGTTTTAGTAAGAATTGACTGTGTATCTGCATCTTTACGTGTGAACTATACATGTGTGTGACTATTATAAGTAGAATAATCATTAGTTACAGTGAACATACATCAACATTTTATAGAGATTTCAGCAAGTGCTTGCTAATTGGAGTTTTGCAATTTCATGTTCACATTTTGGAGGAAATAAGGTTTCTTCAAGCCTGAAGTCCTAAGTAATCTGCAATGCAGCGCAATATTTGTTACCCCAAGGCACACATAGAAAGTGTGGTGGTGAATGTTACGTGTCAAACTGGCTAGCTTGTGCCACCCAGATTTTTTTTTAATTTCTATTTTTTGATCCCCCTATTTTTATTCTTTGATTTTTTGAACCCTAGTCTAGATGTGGCTGTAAAGGTTTTTTGTTTGTTTGTTTGTTTGTTTTGTTTTGTTTTGTTTTTTAACACATGAGATTAAAATTTAAGTC
This sequence comes from Spilogale gracilis, assembly GCA_004023965.1. NCBI lineage: Eukaryota > Metazoa > Chordata > Mammalia > Carnivora > Mephitidae > Spilogale > Spilogale gracilis. The sequence continues at coordinate 30,280 of PITA01012911.1, forward strand.
AGTAGACTCTGAGTAAAATAGATGATCTTGGGTAATGTAGCCGTTCCTCCAGTTGGCAGTGTGGAGAGGAAAAGGCTAAGGCCCCCAGGGAAGAGAGAATTCTGCCAGCAGGTGGACCTAACAGTTAAATTATAGCAACATTTCTTCCCTCAGTCTCTAGCCTGCTGGTCTATGTTGCAGATCTTGGACTTACCAATTTTCACAATCATGAAGCAATTCTTTAAAATAAATTGTTGTGTGTCTCTCTTGGTATCTATCTATCTATCTATCATCTATCATCTATCTATCTATCTATCTATCTATCTATCTATCTATCCATCCATCTATCATCTATCTATCTATCAATCTATCATCTATCTATCATCTATCTATCTATCTATCTATCTATCTATCTATCTATCTATCTATCTATATCACCTATCTATCCATGCATATCTATCTATATCACCTATCTATCCATCCATCCATCCATTCTACCTATCATCTATATATCTATGCATGCATCCATCCATTCTATCATCTATCTATCATATCTATCCATATCCATCTACTTATCTACCCATCATCTGTCTACTATCATCTCTATCCATCCACTTATATATTACCTATTATCATATCTATCTATCTACCTATTATCTATCATCTATTTATATCCATTTATCTACCCATCATCTATCCATCATCTACTCTCATAAGTATCTATCTATCTATCTATCTATCTATCTATCTATCTATCTATTTATCTATCATCATCTGTCCTTCCTATTGGTTCTGTTTCTCTGGAGACCACAATCTCTGGGGCTATGCCTTACCCCCAGCGCAGCCCACTGACCAAGCCTCAGAGCACTCAAACCCCAAGTTCTCCAGAGCCCTTGGGAGCCATGGTGGAGCCTTTATTAAGTGTATGGGCTATAGCTTCTACGGTTCACTAATGACTGGAGATGGTTCCTGCCTTACCGTAAGTGAGGTCTGCTTCTCTTGCTCTGCCCTTTACTCCTATCTCTAGGCCTTCCCTGACTTCCTTCCCTCCCCTCCTTGAGGGACAGAGTGGATACGGGGCAGCAAGGGGATGGGCTTTGCAGGGAGTCAGCTAATAGGTTAGTGTAAGGGTGTCACCATCTGCTGACTGCGCCCTGGGCCAGACCTCCTCGTACTGAAGAACAAGAACAATGGGACAAAATCCATCTTCATTGATGTCAGAGGAGCTCAAGGCCCTGGGGAGCATCCGTGGCCTGGCCCACTGCCCTGACCGTGCTCCCTCCCTGCCTCTCACGGGCCCTCCAGCTTCCGGGGCCGGGGCAGCGGGGAGTGAACTATCACTTTAAAATTAAACCTTGCTAATAAATGGGAAAATACAAAGTCCCCATCTTGTGTTCTTGAAATAAGAAAAAGGAAAAAAAAAGTCCATAAAATCCAAAGGCAAATGCATTTTCCTGTGTGCTAGGACTTCCCTCTGAATAGAGACGGGAAGTACTGGGTATCTTGGCAGGACGGGGCACAGCAGGAGGACTGTGGGCTGGGGGCAGGGAGGCAAGCATGATGCCAGGGAGGGGAAGCAGGCTTTCCCTACCCCACAGGAGTGGTGGGACCTCCCTGGAGGCAGGTCATCAGACCCAGGGAGGCTCCTGGTTGGGAGACCCTCAGCTTGGAGTCCGCAGTGGTCAGGGCTCCCAGTGGGTCAGAGGGTAACCGTTTCTATCCTACAGGAAGAGGATGGGAATTTGTGTCATGTAGTCTAGATGCACCAAAGTCGGTGTTGGCAAAGTCTGATGACTGGGGTTTTGTAAATAAAGATTCTTGGGACACGGTCAGGGGCACGCATTCACATATCGTCCACGACTATTTCCCGGAAAGCAAGCACCGCGTACTGCAGCAAGTATTTTCTCACCTGGAAAATCCCCAATATCTACTGTCTGGTCCTCTACACAAACAGGTTGCTAACTTCTGAACTTCAGTATCTAAAATCCTTCCAAAGTTGTCTTTTAAAGTAAACACAAACCCTTACGTTCATACTATCCCATCCACACCCAGTGTTTTTAAAGACTAATAAGAAGAACGAGAAACATTTTATGTGATAAATCATTGCATTGAAAAGTCAGGCATTTTTCGGTGGGTGCTTTGGGAAAGAAAAGTGGAACCCTTCAAGCTCACCACAAGCTCTGCCCTCACTTACCATGGGTGGCATTGACTGGGGAGAAAGCAATGATGCTGGGGTTCCGGACGTGTTGCGGTCATGCGTGCGGAAAACGGGCTTGTGTGTTTTATGTGTATGTGTTGCTTCTGAGACCAAGGCAGCATGGAAACCAACATGGTGGATGGACGCAAGAGCAGACAGAGAAATGGCCAGCGAGACACTGAGCCCTGACAGCAGAGCCGTCTTCATTCATCACCACCCACCTGCAATGAACCTGCTGCCTTTCACCTCCCAGGTGGTCTACCAGCTGTATTTCAGAGAGTTGCAAAGAGGCTCTTTGGGATTCCTGTTCTCTGCACTGGTGCCTTCACACGGCTTGCTGAGCCCTCCTGCAGCTCTGTTTTCTCACCATCTACCGAGCCCGAGGCACACGCACTCACACACACGGGAACGCGAATGCATGCATGTGTGTGGGCACACGTCCATTTAATCACGCGCAGCCACTCACACACTCGTGGAGACACACTCGCGCATTCACGCACGCACGCACCCATGGGAACATCAGTGGGCAAAGCCGTGCGCCCATGCGAAAGGCATGCACACAGCCACGCACTGTCACACATGCACACACATGCAGCCGCGTACCGACCCTGAAACCGCCTTGCAACATTTACAGTATAAAACGAAGTCCAAGGGTTCACATGTGGATGTCCCCTTCAAACGCAGTGAATTCACTACAAAATCTGTCTTCCTTTTCCAGACCAGTCCCTCCTTTCCATGTTCTACTGTCAGGCGTTACGTCGTTTTCCTGCAGTGCCGTTTGAGGCACACAGTCTTTGTTCATGCCCAGAAGCAGCCTTGGGACGTACTGACCCATGACCTGCTCTGCAGGAGGCAGGGACCTGCTCTCCGGTTCTGTACCTGCTGTCGCACGTCCCTGTCCTGTCCCATGAAGGAGAAAAGGCTCAACTACAATGGGACAGTGACAGTCAGCATATTAAGCACCTGCTCCCATCTCATGACGCTGGGGCATTTATGGTTCCTGCTTTACAGAAGGAGACACCAAGGTCAGAAACACAAGCCTCTGCACCCATGCTCATCTTGGGCTTCCCACTTGTCACCACAAGACACTCCTCGGAGTCAGAGCTTACTTTTGAGCCCTTATTCACATCTGCCCAGAGCTCTGCTTGGCCACCTGCTTGGGCCCCTTTGTTCAGCCCCCTCACCCTCCCACCTGCGGGGGTCTTTCTGGAGCACTCAGGGATGATCAGACATTCTTGCCGAGAAGCCACTGGAAGCCATCCTGCAGTTGGGTGCCATAATGGGAACCCCACTGAGCCCCAAAGCTGGCTTGTCATGTCACCCACCACCTGTCCCCAGAATCTAGATCCTCATCAGCACTTTTCACCCATATGCAGGAAGCCCAAGAGCTTGAAGGACTTCAGGAGGTGCCCACACGTGATCCTGGGTGACCTCATCACCACACCTGCCAAGAGTTGTGGCCCTGGGGAGGTCTGAAGGTGTGCTCTGCTTGTTCACCAATGGATATGGCTCTGTTCAGAACCTGCTTCCCAAACTTCCCTGCTCTCATTCACTCAGCTCGAACCACTGTCCCAGCTTTCTTCCATCATACTGCAAATATCCCCTTGTCGGCCTCAATTCCCACAGGCTGGGGCTACTAGAAAGAGAAATCTTTCCAATCTGAGTCAGATCATTCTCCTGGACTTGATCTCCCAGCACTCCAGTGACATGATTCTCCTCTGCTTCTGAAATCACCAAACCAATTCCTGCCTCAGGGCCTTTGTGCATCCTCATGGAGCACTCTGCCATCCCAGATATATGTATGACCCATGTCCTCCCATCAAGGAGTCCTTTGCTTAAATACCACCCCTTTGTTGACCCTCTATCAACTCTCTCCACCTGCTTTCATGCCGTCCTTACCTGGCTTCGTATTTCTCCTTGGTGTTTGTTATTCTCTGTGTGCGTGTGTATATGCATATCCAGATCCATTTCTATATGTATTTATATCTATGTGTCTATCCTTCCACTCATCCTTCTGTCCATCCAACAACCAACCATACATCCATCCAACCATCCAACCAACCATCCATCCATCCACTCACCCACCTACCCATCCATCTTCTCTATCCACCCACACGTCTATCCATCCACCCATCCAACCAACCATCCATCCAACCAACCATCCATCCATCCACTCACCCACCTATCCATCCATCTTCTCTATCTATCCACCCACACGTCTATCCATCCACTCATCTATCTGTCCATCTGTCTACCCAACCATCCAACCATCCATCCAACCAACCATCCATCCATCCACTCACCCACCTATCCATCCATCTTCTCTTATCTATCCACCCACACGTCTATTCATCCACCCATCTACCCAACCATCCATCCATCCATCCAACCATCTAACCATCCATTCATCCAATCATCCATATTCTCTGTCTATCCACCCACACACTCACACACCTATCCATCCACCTATCTATCTGTCCATCCATTTATTGATCCACCTACCTACTCTTCTATCTATCTATCTATCTATCTATCTATCTATCTATCTATCTATCTATCATCTATCTATCTATCATCTATGATAGTGTTTAAAAACTGGGGAAGATTGCACCACCAAGGGGCACTAGGCAATGGCTAAAGACACTGTTGGTTGTCACATGGGACAGGGGAGTGATACTGGCATTTGTTGGGTGGAGACCAGAGAGGCTGCTCCGCACCCTACAGAGGCCAGGATGCCCCACATCAGAGAGTCATCCCCCCAGATGTCAGCAGTCCACAGGCAAAGAAGCCCTGGCCCAGCAGATGAAGGCATCTGAAGAGACTGAATCTTTGCTGCCAAAACAGCAAGCTGGGAACACCCCCCAGAAACATACACTGGTGCACAGTGGTCCCTGAATCAGCCTATGTGTCTGAAGAGCTGCAGTTAGAATCGCCACAATCTCATAATCGCTCAGGATTCAGGGAAGGTGTTGTTGCTGGGAAAGCAGGGCCACACTGTGGCATCTGATTCAGGGTATTTCTTGCATGACCTTGACCTTTTACAGAAATCCAATATTCGAAAATTCATCTTGCAGACAGATTCAGAATGTAAGATGTCTGCTCCATGGCTTTGATAGAGGAAGATCAGAGAGACATGATTTGAGGCTCCTCCATCTCACCCAGGTTGTGTTAATGTGAGAACCTCTATGCAGAATGTATAGATAGATATGATGGGTGAATGGATGGATGGATAAGTGGATGGATGGATGGATGGATGGATGGATGGATGGATGGATGGATAAGTGGATGGATGGGTGGGTGGATGGATGGATGGGTGGATGGATGGATGGATGGATGGAGAAGTGGATGGATGGGTGGATGGATGGATGGATGGATAAGTGGACAGCTGGGGGATGGATGGATGGATAAGTGGATGGATGGGTGGATGGATGGATAAGTGGATGGATGGATGGATGGATGGATGGATGGATGGATGGATGGATGGGTAAGTGGACGGATGGGTGGATGGATGGATGGATGGGTGGGTGGATAAATGCCATGTGGTCCATGCGCAGAATGGAATATGATGTAGCCTTGCAAAGAAAGGGCATTCAGCACCTGCTATGACATGGATGGACCTTCAGGACATGGTGCTCATAAACCAGACACAGAAGGACAAATCCTGCGTGTTTCCATGTATGTGGGGTCCCTAGCAGAGTCCCATCTATAGAGACAGAGAGAAAAGACAGAGACAGGGCCTGGAGGTGGATGTGGGGAGTCAGTGTTTCATGGGAATGGAGCTTCAGTTTAGGAAGATGGAAAGTTCTGGAAATGGATGGTGGGGACGGTTGCACAACAGTTTAAATGTGCTCGATGCCTCTGAGCTGTGCACTTAAAAATGAATACGATGGCAAATTGTATGCTGTATTTTACCACAGTTTAAAATTAAAAACATTTTTTGTTTGTTTGTTTGAAAACCCCTAGGTGAAAAAATGTCTTGCTCTAGACAGACCATGCAAAAGTACTCAGAGGGTTAGGACAGTGAGTGCTATTCGCATTTGTTTTTATGCCATCCCTCTGAATTGTTTATTTGCAGTGGAATACAAAACGGGTCCATAGATGTGCACTGGGGCACAGGCGAAATGCTCTGCTTGTGGGGTGTGGCACTGGCCCTGAGAGTTAGCAGGAGGAACAAACATCCAGTGTCTCTCGTTACGTGTAGCCTAGAGCTCAGAACCAAGCTGAAAGCAATCCTGGGAAATTGGAAAGGGAGAAAGGCCAAATGTAGAATTGCCAGTTGGTGCTACAGACACTCTTGCCTTGATTTACTTACATTCCTAATCACGGTCCTTGGGTGCGTATCGGCTCTGTGCAGATGTGGAAGCTGCCTTAGAGAGGGGCCCCTGATCAGAGTGTGCGTGCTCTCAGGTGGGCTGGGATGCTCGCCCACCAGCCTCTCCCCAGCATCCCAGACCTTCAGCACTCTGAGAATGTCATCCCGGGACACTTGTCCTCTGAAAAGTAAGCAGCATTGCTCAGACTTCTGTGGATCTCAGGGGCTGTTTTAAAAATTTATTTCTTCATTTTTGGTTGGGAACGAAGTCATAACTCACTTGGAATGTTAATGAGGACTTCAGCTCTGCAATTGTAAAATCTAGTGCACACAGCTTGAAATGTTTGGAACTGTGTTGTATTTGGGGTGGCTCTGTGGTTCCCCAAAGGGAGCAATTCGACCCCCAGGGGACACATGCTGATTGGCATAATGAGCTGGCTGCCACTGCCATGTGGTGGGTGCAGACCAGGGACACTGCCCCACACCCGGGAGTGCCCAGGATGCCCCACATCACAGAGTTATTCAGTCCCAGATGTTAATAGTGCTAAGGTGCAGACATCTGTCTCAGCATAATAGATTCTGAATGTCTACCTGTCCATCTGTCTATTACCTATCCATCCATCCACCCACCCATCATATATATGTATCATTTACCTATCCATCCATCCATCCATCCATCCATCCATCCATCCATCCATCCATCCATGTACCCATTATATCTATCTATCTATCTATCTATCTATCTATCTATCTATCTATCTATCATTCTATTGATCTATCTATCCATCCACCCACCCATCATCCATCCATCCATCCATCCATCCATCCATCCATCCATCCATCCACCCATCATATCTATCTGTCTATCTATCTATCTATCTATCTATCTATCTATCTATCTATCTATCCATCATTCTATCTATCTATCCATCATTCTATCTATCGATCTATCTGTCTATCTATCCATCCACCCAGCCATCATTATCCATCCATCCAATCACCCATCATATCTATGTATCATCTACCTATTCATCCATCCACCCACCCATTATCTATCAATCCATCCATCCATCCACCTATGTACCCATCATATCTATCTATCTATCTATCTATCTATCTATCTATCCATCATTCTATCTATCGATCTATCCATCTATCTATCCATCCACCCATCATCTATCCATCCATCCATCCACCCATGTACCCATCATATCTATCTATCTATCTATCTATCTATCTATCTATCTATCTATCCATTTATCCATCCACCCACCCATCATCTACCAATCCATCCATCCATCCACCCATTATATTTATGTATCATCTACCTATCCATTCACCTACCCATGCACCCATAATATCTTCTATATTATCTATCTGTCTATGATCTATCTACCTATCTATCTATCTACCTATCTATACATCCATCCATCTATCCATCCACCCATCTGTCAGGTATGGTAGTGGTTTACAACCAGAGACAAGTTTTTACTCTCCAGAGGATACTTGCTGATGTCTGAGGACACTTTTGATTGTCACAGTTGGGGGGTTGCTTTGGTTGCTTCTGGCATCTGGTGGGTGGAGACCAACACCCTACTGTGCCCAGGATGCCTCATCCCAGAGAATAAACTGACCCAAAATACCAATCTTGTCCAGGTGGAGAATACCTGCTATACCTCGGGCTACCCAATAATATCTTCTCATACAAATTATGCCTACACATGTATGTCTCTGTGTAATTCACAAATTTATCTCATGGATACATAGTAGCTACACATATGTATGCATCTGCACGTCAATATATGAATATCTATGAGTCTAATCATGGGACAAAGTTGTGAAAAACCCAAGGTCTGCCCATGTGGTTGTGTTTCCTGGCTCTGCCCGGACCTCAGGCTGGTGATTTATAAACGGTTGATCCCACCCAGTCTCTGCTTGGGCACATCCATGTCCCACGGCTATTTGTACTGGCTGGCTATGCTTTCAGTTGTTTTCATCGGGAAATTATTTTGCATATACAACTTCACCATGAGCCATTTTTCCTAACATTCAAGGCACATCCCCAAAGTAAATCTTGTGCTTTCTGACAGCATCTTGAGTTGCCGTCATCGTCTGGGACTGTTTTATACCTCCCTTCCACCATGGGAAGGGCTGCATTCATGTGGCACTGCTCAGCGTCCTTGATCCCTAGGGAACTGACCATCATATTTCACTCTGCATTGGTGGTCATAAACGCTGCCATGGAAAGAATTTCAAAGATGTGCAGAAAATGATAACACCAAATTGGATCCATTCGTTCCCATTTTGAGGGTTGCTGGAATTCTTCAGCTCAATGCCCTCCTTTTCCTCCAGGGGTAAGGAGCTAAGAGTCTTCCAATGCAGCAGGAGCTCTGCTAGAGGCAGCATTAAAGTTGTTTGCTTTTGCCAACGATGCCCGAGGGAAGGTCAAAGAGAAAAAAAAAAAAAACCAACACTGCCTGCAGCCATTCATATTCACACCAGGGAGGAGAAGCCAACCCAGGGGTTGAAGAGGGAGCGTCTGTTTTCAACCCTCAACGGTTCTGAGACTACACTGCCCAGATATCACATTGTCTAAATATGCAAGGATGGAAAACAGCATGAGAATAAGGAAAATACAGTCTTTGAAGAGAGGAGGAGTGTTTTTCTTCCTGGGACCTTGATGCCTCATGCAAATGAATGAGTTGACATGCTGCAGGGTTTTATGTGTGAAAAGCAAGATGTGCCGCCGTCTCAGAGGGTGTCTCGAGAGCCACATTTAATGCACGCAGTATCCCAACCTCACGCGTGGAAAGAGTGCCTTTCATGGTCTTGTGGACACAGCAACGAGGTGAGGTGCTGCAGAACACCTTTGCCCTCTGTTTGTATCCACATTCATGTTACGGATGAGGTCACCTTATCTGCAAGTGTCACAGAGAGTAAATGAGGGGGTGCTGGAAATCTCACGTTGGCTTCCCAGCTGGAAGTGAGGCCTCCCCTCTCAGGAGCCAACCTTGTTTGGGAAGGAAAGTAATATCCCACATGCATTATTTTTGACCAGATGGAACCAAAAAACAAGTTGCCTCGAGGCTTGTTGGATCTCTAGGACAAGAAAAAACAACCTAACGACTCACCGGAGGGCTGCTCCCTGCCCCAATGTCAAGCTCTTAGTTTGAGCAGATGGGAGTTGGGAATAAATAATCCCCGTTCTGGGAAAATCGGGATGATCTCTGTGCAGTTTGAAAAAATTGGCAGTCATGCTATGCCATTACAGCAATCCCCTCACTCTTCTTGATGTCTCCGAAAACACGGGCTTCTCACCCCACTGGAAATCAGGGCTCAGAAGACTTGCCCCAAGAAAGATGATTCCTGAAGCATGTGCATTTGCAGAAATGAGAAGTAGACACTCAACAAGACTCAGTCTGCTGCACTGGGGCAGTTTCGTACAATCTGAAGCAATGCGTGTGGGCACCCAGTGTGTGCCCAAGAAGAAAAGCATAGTCTTGCTTTGAGGTGCCTTGCATGCTCTCCACAGTAAATACTGTATTGATCTGGGATTCAATGAACCTTTTAAAACGTACATTCAGACGCATTCGGCATGTTCACCCATGGTGTTGCAACCACCGCCTCTACCTGGTTCCAGAACATTCTCATCCCCCCAAAAGGAGACCCTGTCCCCATTAGCAGTCAAGTTCCATCTCTATCCAGAGCCCTCGGGAACTAGTCATCTTTCTGTGTCTATGCATTTAACTCTTCTGGGTACTTCATAGAAATGGCATCATACAGCATGTAGTCTTTTGTTCCTGGCTTCTTCCAGTCACGATGTTTTTGACGCTGGTCCATGGTGTGTGTATGGGCACTCCGTTCCTTTTTCATGGTCAAATAATATTCTGTTGTGGCGATGTATGTTAATAAAATTTTCTTTAAGTAGGCTTTGTGCCTAACCTGCAGTTTGAACTCACGACACCGAGATCAAGAGTTACATGGTCTACCGACGGAGCCAGCCAGGCACCCTGCTAATGCATTTTTAATGGGCTCCCACTATCTTAAAATGAAATCATAGATACTTATAGCTATAGACAAATTTAATTGTAGCCACATAACGTCCACATAATGCAATTTATTATAAAGCGATAGGCATTTGAACATGTCAATGCTTGCAGATGATGAAGCAGTAAGATGCGTGCCTCTGTGTGTCAGATCCCCAAGGAGGTACCAGCGGCAAACAGAGCCTGCCCCGGGCATGCTGCATGAGTAATTCCAATGCCACGAGCTGCCATCTGCATTTCTGCAAACGGTGAACAAGCCAACCAAGACAATTTTGTATTAATGCAGTGGTTGCTTCCCTGGAAAACTCAGTGATTGTATTTCTGTGTCAACACAATGAAGTTCTAGGCTTGGGTTCATGACATACAGGATGTTCACCTGCATGGACATCTGGCCAGACACTGAGAAGTCAAGTGAGCATGGGGACACTGCACACTGGCTAGCCCTGTCCTGCCTCTTGCAACATGTCTGCCAGGCTAGCCTCCCCAGCTAAATGTGAAGAGCAGCTTTTTGTTTTGTTGTGTTTTCTTTTCAAGGTGTCCTTCACTACCTCTCCATGAACCATGTAGAGAACGACAACCATTGAAAACCACTGGGCCACTGGGAAGGCGAGCCAACGCATCAGGTGCACGCGACTTGGACCCAACTCACGATGGTGGCATTACTTATGGAAGCGAGATCTTCCACAGCCTTACCTCCCTTCTACAGCTTCTTCTCCTGAGTGTGAGGACCATAAAAAGACCCACTGAAGGGGCACCAGTTGGAGAGACTGACTTGATTTCAGCTCAGATCATGATCTTAGGGCTCTGAGACTGAGCTCAGTGTCAGGCTCCACACTCAGCATGGAGTCTGTGCCTCTCCCTCGGCTTCTCTCTCCCTCCAAATAAATAAAATATTAAAAAAAAAGACATTTTGGACATAATAGGACACTCTTTGCCCAAGTCATGGCCGATAGACATCTCACAGTGTAAGTGTAAATCAAAACATGGCCCACTACACATTAAATACATACATTTCTGCTAAATTCTAACTCAAAGTCAGAAAAATAAAATGAATCTTCTCCCCCTAAAAGAATGGTCCTTTTAGTTACCATGCTATGATTTTCTCTAAGATATTTTGAATGGAAACTCATTGAACCACACCTGGCATGGTGGTAGACCAGCTGTACCACAGGGTCTTTGAAGGCTATAGAAGTAGGTCTTGGGTGAAATAAAGCAAGCAATTTTTTAATGCATTACTAGATCCAAAACAGTAAAAGTATTATTATTTTTAATTCCACATATCTGGGAATTTTTTTTTTAAGTAGGCTCTATGCTCAGCATGGAGCCCAACACAGAGTTTGAATTCATGACCCTGAGATCAAGAGTTGGATGCTCAACCAACTGAGCCACCCAGGCGCCTCTCTATCTGGGAATTTTTAAAACACTGGTTTGAGTAAACCATGAAGTAAAGAGGTAAAACTGAAGACAAGGACGGCACTGTGTATCTATGAGATGTAGACCAAGTCAGAGGGAGAAATGAGCAACACAGATGGCTTCAACTGGACATACAGAAATAAAAAAAAATAAATGGCGTCCATCAAATCAGGAAGTCAGATGATATATCCCAGCATGAAGGGAAGAAATTAAGCAACTGATATTACGAAAAATGATAAATTAGCAATAAATGCATACATTGGTAAAGGTCTATTTCTGAACCAGAGAACGCCCTTCCTTAAGTAGAATGTCAGAGCTGAAGAAGTCCCAAGCTCTCTACTAGGCACAGTAGAGAGGACTAGTACTAGTACATGCCCCTTCACGGCACATGCTGGAAAGCAGGAGGGACTTAAGTCTAAGTTTATGTTTGTGCCTTTATGGAGTTTGGTAAAAAGCTAGGGATCCAGGCCCAATGACTAAGACACTGGTATCCAGATGACAGAAAATACAACTCCAACACAGTGTGAATTGCACAGGTCCACTTAGATGCAGATTTTTTCTGATAAATATAGCACAGTCCTATAAATGTATCTTCTCTTCCTATGATTTTCTTAATCCCATTTTATTTTCTGTAGCTTATTTTTATTGTAAGAACACTGCATATAATACACAGAACATACAAAATATTAATTAACCACATTATTGATCAGACTTGTGGTCAATAGCAGACTCCCTGTAACTAAGTTTTGATGGGAGTCAAAAATTAAATGTGGATTTTTGAGTGCATAGAGGCTGGGCACACCTAGCCTTGTGCTGTTCAAGGGTCAAGGGTAATTTCTCCACTTAAGTGGCAAATTAAATGCAGAGCTGGCCTGCAAAACTATGGGTGTCATACATTTATTCCTGAACACTTCTCAAGGAGAGTGCGTATGTAGGTTTTGTTGTCTCAGCAAATCTGAGTGCAGACAAGGCTGTGTTACCATCATCATTCAGTCAATGAAGCTCAGAAAGACAGACCCGAAGGCTTAATGATGGCACCCAGTGCAAGACTGCACACTTCCCAAAGCTCACATCCAGTGAGACGTGGGCATGGCGTGCCCTCCCTGACCAGCAGACCAACCCAAGAAGCTTCCTTCATCTTGCCTCCCAACCTGTCCCACCTTGCAGGGTGCCCAGTGCACCTTGTATTTCCAAACAGCCAAGATGAGAGGTGCCCATCTCTCCCCATGCACCTGTTCATGATACAGAAACCTTCAACATCCAGTTGGCACCCAGTCAGAGCTCCTGTCCTACACACGCAAGCCTTTGCTGAGCTCACTCCATCTTGTTAAAAGTCTCTGCTACCCTACACAGGGAAATCCCCAGATTCCAGGGATTAGGACCTCATACCCACGGAGGTCATTATCACTCCATCAGAGACCTGCTGCTCCTATGGGACAAGAGCTAGGTCCCACTCAATCTGAGTGAGCTTGAGTTTCCTCAGAGCCTGACTCTGTAAATGAATGAATGAATGAATGAAAAGATGAATGAATGAAGTGGTCCCTCCCACTGTTGAACCCAAATAAAACTCACTGTTGCTACGCTGAAGGAAGAAAAGAACAGCTCTACCAAGAAGAGAAACGCATGCATCATGAGACCAACGACTGAATCAAGTCTTGCTTGTGGTTGGAAAATCGTCACAGTGGTGTGGGCCAGAGACCCTCGCAGCTCCCCTAACATGAGGGACAGGCTCAAACCCAGAATCCCCAGCCACGGAGTCACTTTTACTCACCCAGAGATCCACACGATTTCGCCAGCTGCTGGGAGGTGTCTCCGAACACCGAGGACTTTCACCATCACGTGTCAAGGGCGCCTACGAACGTCTCCGGAAACATGTTTCGTTGTGTCTTCTTTTTTTCCGTCTCTCTCCCATGGAGGAACAGCAACAGAAGGGCTGTCACGTAACAAGAAAGAACAATGTGAGGCCAGCGTCCTCCGAGGTTCACATGGCTCTCCGAGTGCGATCTTCTCAGCTCGGGGATTGCGGGAACGTCAAATCCTGGCGATCTTAGCGATGGAGGATGTCGGCTCACACAGGAGCCCTCCTACCAGGCCATCGTGGGTCTCTGCTTGGAAAGTACTTTTGTGATAATGATGACTTGTGTACAATGGCCTCAAGCTGTAGTACAGTGTCTGATGACACATACATGCTCTGAGGTTGGCATCTTCCAGAATTCAAGATGCTGCTTTCTGGTGCAGAGTCCTGGCTGTTCAGAAAATCAGATGAGGCACATCTTGATCATGATTCTAGGTCTAAAAGACGTAAGTCTGGGCTTTAGGGCTTTAGCAGAACATCTGAGCAGCCTGAGGACATGCCAGGACTCAGGGCTAGAAGATGCAGCCTGAGTATGTCTGGCTCTGGCTGGATCTTGACCTTGGTTGAACAAGAGGATGGCTTGAGAGGCTCTGTAGAAATGTTGATGTCCAGAGGAATTAACTCGTCAGTGTTTGGTGAGATTCTGTTAATTGATGGAACGGATGGTTGGCTGACCAGCAGTCACCTTTTCTGGAAATTGAGTGCAGTCCTTTCAGAGGCAATGTCCTTTCGGTGGCTGGTCTGTCCATGTTGGAATTTGAGAACATCCTCAGAGAGAGGACTGAGCCTTCCTTGCCTGGCTGGTGGCTGAGTCAGGGGGAATCCTGAAGTCAAGGATGGTGCCCAGTAAACTGTGGGAGATAGAACCATAGGGAACGATATGAGTTTCCTGTAACAAATTCCTATCAACTTGCCGGTGGCTGAAAAAGCACAGGAATTCACCCTACCCCAACTCTGAAGACCAGAAGTCTGAGATCCATTGAGGCAGGGCTACTAAGGTCCAGACGGGGCATGGCTGTGTTCGCTCCAGAGGCTCCAGAGAAAGATCCTTCCTGCCTCTTCTGGATGGTCTAGGTGTCCCTGGGTTTGTGGCCACGTCCCTCCTGTCTCTGTCTCCATGGTCGTATGACCTCTTCCTATTTTGTAATCAAATATATCTCCACTGTTTCTAACAGGAAACTTGGGATTACATTGAGTATACCCAGATAAGCCAGGATGAGCTCCTCATCCTAAGATCTTGATTCCATTGTAAAGATTATCTCTCCAAGCAGAATCACAGTCATAGGTTGAGGGAGGTGAGCGCATGGAGGTATCTTGTGGAGAGGATCATAATTCGACTCCTAGAGAGACCAACTGCATACAACCCCAAAGACCGTCCATCTCTGTCCAACTATCAGTGCATGGACCACCATTCATGTTCCCGGTAGACAAGTTGCCTGTTCCTACAGGTAAGGGAAGAACCAGAAGAAGATGTCCAGCTCAGGGGGTCTCTGATGAACTGTGACCGACGCCCATGACTGGGCATCAGATACGTTTACGGCTCCGTATCATGCTTTAAGTATAAACCAGGCCCTGCAGATGTCTCTAGGAAGGATGTCAACAGAAATGTTATCAGACATTCTGAATGGGAAACGACCCAGGAGGTGGTCATGTGTGGCAATGTGATGGCGAGGGGGGAAACTGGGGCCCATTCCTTTACCTGTTGCTCAAAATAAATAGTGAGCAAAGTCGGGAATACCTTTCCCTATCCCACAACATGTTGTACTGAGTGATTACAGACCCCTGTCCTCATTCGTGTCGTGTAGAACCCATGGGGATTGCCATAGTCTAGACCTTTCCCTCCTTCTTGTCCTACGGAACCCCAGGGCAGTATAGTCTAGACCCCTCTCTTGTGTCTGTCCTATAGAACCCCACAGGGAGTGCTGTCCAGACCTCTCTCCTCATCCCTGCCCTACAGAGTCCCATGGTGAGGGCCGTGCAGATCTCTTGCATCCTGTCATAGAGAACCATACAGGGAATGCTGTCTAGGACCCTCTCCTCCCACCTGTGGTAAGGAGTCCCTGACAGGTCTGATTATATCTACATGACTCACAGGCTTGAGATGATGACAGCAGCTCTGAGGGCTGTAGGGAGCACCTGGGACCAGGTCACTCTCAAAGTGTGGAGTAAAATATGGGCTGTCACCTGAGCCTTAACCCAACACTGAGGAAGGCTCATGTGTGTGTTTCACGGGCCCATGAGTCAAAGCTGGGTGTCTGAAATATTGGGTGAGTGGAAGAACACAGGACGCAGGAGACCCCGAACCCTCTACAGCCCTAGTCTTCATGGTCCCTTGAAAGTGCCTGCCTCACCTGGAATGAGTCTCCCCAAACCTGGCCCCTGCCCTGTGCGAAACAAAGAAGACTGCACAGTTGGGTCAGGTGACATTTAATTGTTCATGGCACTTACAGTAATTTGGCACGTGATTTATGGCTTGGGACCACCTCCTGGGGAATTACATTCAATGTTCCTTTTGGTCGTTGACGTCCTGCAAAGGCAGGAGAGCAGACAGGAGACCTTTGGAGACACAGCCCTGAAGGTGGGCAGCAATGAAGAATGCAGACCGGTGATACACCGGCTCTATCCACCGAATCCACTCGGACCGAAGGCAACGTCTTCCCGGCACGGCAGCTACCCCGAGAGCGCGTCCTGGGTCACATCGGCGATGCCGGTCATCTGGCAACTCCTGGCCCACAGTTGTCTTTGAAGGTCTAGGTCGTATGTGATCGCAAGAGACTTGGTCTCTTTCTCGTTGTAAAGGTAGCGGCCGCCTAGTCCTTCCAGGTCCGGGGTGACCGCTGCATAGATGGATGTCCAGGCTCCCTCATCTGGGGTCTGTGGGGAGAAGGAAGAAGGCCAAGATGCATTAGCTTCCAGAGCAGAGTGCACGGGACCCTCAGGACCCCCAGCGATGCCATTGGGTAAGAGCACGCTCGTCACCCGGGTCGGGATACTCAAGCAGAAAGCCATGTGTACAACCTAGCTGAGCCGATGGGTCAATCCACTTCTCTGGGCAAAAATGCATATTAACTGGCTTAAAGCGGCTGAATGCAGAGCATCTGTGCTTAAGCAACATCAGTTGGCAAGTGAGTAAAACGTGACCAGCTATGGAAGCGTTCCAGGGCTACGGTCCGGGCTCAAGGGGAAGGCAAAGTCCGAGGGAAGCTTGGAACACAGAGCACACGTGCAGAGTGGAGATCTGACTCTGGCCGAAGGCGGCAATGTGAAAACACGAGCCAGCCTGCACTCCGGGGAGGGAGTCGGTGTGGTCAGTGGGCTGGCGTGGTCAGTGGGTGCCGGCGAGCCAGGAGGAGCTCAAGAGATTAAAGATGGTGGGAACCAAAGCATCTCCATCTGGGGCTATGATTGCAGATCGAGAAACCAACAGAATTTCCCCTTCGCTGCTTGTCACGGTAAAGACATTTTCAGGAGTGTATCTTGTTTAATCAACTTGTGGACATCGGCTCTATCCACCGAATCCAGTCTGGAACGTCTTATGTGTGTCTGTAAGTCTATACCGCTGTACAGCTTAGTCTATTGTGAGAATCTGCTCTGTAACTCACGCAACGTACAGAATATGGGTTGATCCTCAGTTGACGGCATCACTCAACCTTCTGGGCAACAGTGGGCTAATGGTAGAGAAGCTTGGGCAGGTGGGAAGTGACAGCTGGAATTTTAGCCCTACGGGGTTGGCATTCTCATGCACACACATAGACATTTGCAGGCACACACACTCAGACGCACACACACACATCACACATAGACACACACACACAGCCACCCACGCTGGGCACCTCCTGAGCACCCAGCTCTGCACATATACACAGGGGCCGAACAAAAGAGCGATTCCTTGGCTACAGTGTATCTTGTAGAGAATTAATCACATCCACTTACCAGCGATCATGTGCTTAACTACATGATAGATACTAGGTCTCAAAAAGCAACCGAGGATCGTTTGTAGAACATTTCAAAGCCTGGGGCTTATAATGAGGACGGAAAGGAGATTTCATTTGTATTCTTTAAAACCTAAATGTTTTGACAGCTCACGAAATAGATGATTTTATTCATTGATCTCTCATTACATTTCATATCACATCCTAATCATCAGCCATCAGAACAATTACAGGTCGCGTCTGTGTAAAAGGGAGCGCGCCCTGGTAAATGCCGAGACGCACGTGCGTGTGTGGATAAACACGCACACGCATGTTCTCACGTGCACTCACACGCACACCGTCACCCCCCACACGATCACACAATACCCACATGCACGCACAGGTGCTCACCCACAGCTCACACGTTTGCACACACCCGACTTCAACCTTTGGGAATTTATCTGCATCCTCTGGACTTGGAGGACACACCCAAGAGTCTCGGGACCTGGGCCCAAATCTCTCTGTCACCACCCATGAACTTCGAGATCTTCACTGAACCATCCTCTCTCGTAAGCCTGTGTCCTCTCGTGGAAAACAGTAATCGCAGAAATAGTTTTCCCACACAATGGTCACGGGGAAATGCAGGACACCTTATGAGTGAAAAGCTTCTGGGCGATACAAACACAATTGCAGACAATTAACAGCGAGCACGACAGGCCGGACTGTACTGTGTGTGGGCTCGGTGCCAGGAACTAATGCCCATTTCACAGATGAGGACCTGAGGCTCAAAGAAGACTAGTGTTTCCCCACGGCTGGGGGAGGAGCTGGGATTCGAACCCAGGCCCACCAGCTCCCTGGGAAACATCCTAACCCATAGCGTGTGCTGATTCTCCAAGAAATGCGTCTAGAGGCTGGGAAATGCAGGCAGGAGAGTGGAATCGGGGAGACTTCGGAGTCCCAGTGAGCTCTTGCAGCAGGAGAGGACGGCCACGGGGCACAGCTCCTGCCTCTGTCTGGGCCGCAGACCTCCTGCTGAGCCGGAAGGCTGGACATCAACCAGAACGCCTGAGATAAGCCGGACTATGTCCCTGCAAATACATATGCTGAGGTCTTCACCCCCAGGACCCCAGAATGCGGCTGTATTTGGAAGTGGGGGTCTTTGAAGGTGGGATAAAGGTCGAATGAGGTTCTGAGTGTGGACCCTGATCCGTAAGGGCTTGCGTCCTTATAAGAAGAGATGAGGACACACATGCACAGAGGGACGACCATGTGCAGACATGAGGAGAACATGAGGTCTACACACCAAGGAGAGAAGCCTCAGGAGGCACCAGCCTCTGCCCTCCCTGCATCTCAGCCTCCCAGCCTATGCCCTGCCTGGATCTCAGCCTCCCAGCCTCTGCCCTCCCTGCATCTCAGCCTCCCAGCCTATGCCCCGCCTGGATCTCAGCCTCCCAGCCTATGCCCCACCTGGATCTCAGACTCCTGGCCTCAGCCCTGCCTGGATCTCAGACTCCCGGCCTCTGCCCCGCCTGGATCTCAGACTCCCAGCCTCCAGCCCCACCTGGATCTCAGCCTCCCAGCCTCAGCCCCACCTGGATCTCAGCCTCCCAGCCTCAGCCCTCCCTGGATCTCAGACTCCCAGCCTCCAGCCCCACCTGGATCTCAGCCTCCCAGCCTCAGCCCCGCCTGGATCTCAGCCTCCCAGCTTCAGCCCCACCTGGATCTCAGCCTCCCAGCCTCCAGCCCCACCTGGATTTCAGCCTCCCAGCCTCCGAGACTGAGAGACAATAAATGTCTGGTTGAAGCCAGTCCATCTGCGGTACGTTGTTATGACAGCCCAGGCAGACTAATTCAATATCCCAATGCTTTCTGCTCTCCCACCGGGCATGCTAGCCTACGGAGGCCTGCAGTGACAGCTGGCTCTGGTTGCCATGTGGCCATCCCAGGAACGAGCTGTGTGCACACACCTTTTCCAGGGAACAGGTGCATAGCCTGTACTCATTTGCCACATTCAGTCACGGGAGGGACATACTCAGATTCTTCCAGACAGACCCAAGACCAGCAAAGACCCCGACAGGAAGGAGATGCTTCTTAAATATGTCTCCAGTGAACACATATGTCCTGTTACCGACTGAATGTGACCGTCCTGCCCTCCCCCAAACCCTACGTGCAAGCCGTAACCCTCAATGGGATGGTATTAGCAGGTGGAGCCTTTGGGAGGTGATTAGGGTTACATGAGGTCATGACGGTGGGAATCCTTATGATGGGAGTGGTGTCCTTATAACAACAGGAGGAGACACCAGAGCTCTCCCTCTCTCCATCGCGTGAGGACACAGGCAGACGGCCATTCTTCTCCAGCAGAGAGGCCTCGGCTGATGCCAGCCACGCCCGGATCTCAGACCTTCAGCCGCCAACCCATGAGTAATAGCTACCTGTTTTCAAACCTCCCTAGTCTGTGGGATTCGGTTAACGCCGCCGAGCTGAGGATCTGTCCCAACATCAAGATCTGTATTTGAATGATGCTGTGTTCTAGGTCATGAAAAAATCACAAGGAAGAAGCAATCACTCAATTTTTCCTGAATGCGTTTGAGCTAGAACCCTGCCCACCACAGTCATAGCGGAAATGAAATCGCCTTCAGTGGGAGCATGAGAAACACGTGCACCACGCACTGGCTTCTTCTATTTCTTCTCTCTTCGCTCACGTTCCCTTTGTTTCTGTTTGTTCTGTGCTCTTATTACCTAACGTCTTGCCCTGCTGCTCTTGAAGATCTTCTCGCTGTGGTGCTCCCTTGATAACTCAATGCTTCACGTACGGGCGCCATGTTGCCCAAAAGACAAGATCAAAACGCTTCCCACCTACAACCTCTACAGCCTGTCCTTGCATGGTGGACATGTAGGAGATATTTCATGAGGAATAAACTCAAGCTTTGGGTTGTTCATTCCCAGCAAAGAGAGTTCGTCATCCTTTCTTCTTCCCTGGGATCACTGCTTGGGTCATTTGGTGATGGAACTTCACATCCTAGAGAAGCTCAGCGGAACCCAAGACCTGCTGAGAGCTCCAGGCTCATGAAACTCCAGCCCGGTAATGATTGCGAACCAGAACAGGTCAATGAGGCAGAGCCTCTTGCTTCATTTGCCAAGGAGTATCAATGGGAACACAGCTGATGAAATTCAAAGCTGCTCCTCAACAACAAAATGGACATTTTGTGCTCATTTCTATAACCATGCTCCCTTACTAGAGCTTTCTAAGCTGTGCACGGAATTCTGCAACTTACTCACTGTTTGTTTTTGTTTTGTTTTCTTTAATCCATCTGTAGGAATTGTCTCCTCTAGGAAACTACCTGTGATCTAGGTACCCAACTGTGCTTGCAACGTCTAGGAATTCAGGTCTATGATGATGATCATCATGGAGGCAAACTGGAAAGTACCCAATTAAGACAGATGTGCAGAAAGACTCAAATCAGCTCTGTTCTCTGTCTCTGGCCTCAAGGAAAACCAAAGGCAGACGACCAGGATCACATGGTACACCTGCTGATCTATCGAATTCCACAGCAAAATCTGATAACTGTCCCTGCGTAGTTGTAGTTGACATGAGCTGTATTCCAGCTCATTGCCAAGATGATGGAGTGTGTTTCTTGGGTGCTGGGTGTGCAAAAATTCCTCGGCTTCTGAATAGATAAAAAGATCCTCTAAAGAATGCTCTCTGTGGGATAAATAACACATTCCATTTTATTGACAGCTTGTAAACAAAGAAACAGAAAGATCATCCTTAAAGACTTGTAAGAAGTCTAGAATGTTGCTTTTATCAGCCTCAGGAGGACCACTAAAGAACCAGATGCCCACGGGGAGACCAGGGAAGAGAGCTCTGTGTATTTATAGCTAAAGGTTTTCTCGGCATGAACCCTTGCCTGGAGCTGAAGCTATGCGCCCAATTTCAATTAAACTCAGCACAACCAATGTTTATTAAATGCTCAACCAATGTTTTGTGGGGTCTCGGGGCAAAGAAAGGCGATTTTGAAAATAACCCCCGCCACCAGGGGGCTGACAATAGGCAGGGATTATGGGTTGACGGTTGGGCACAAGAAGCACGTGAAAAAAATAATAATAAAATAAGCAGCACACTTGGTAGAAAGAGGATGGAATTTAAAGCGTTCTAAATAGAGCTGCAAGCAATGTATGGTTGGAGGGAAACATGAATGCCTTATAATTACATAATTACACAGGGCTTTACAGTTTTGGAAATGCTTTCACATATATTATGGTAGCAATTTTCACAACAATCGTATGAGATATTATTATCCAGAATTAACAAATTACCAAAGTGAGGGGGCATCGTGGAGGATGGGAAGGCGAAGGAAGGGGCGGCCAGATCTTGGTTCTTCCGGAGACCCCAACCCTCTCCATTGTGGTCCTTAATGTGCCTCCCTATAGACGC